>MU227649.1:11451182-11465918 GCA_018584345.1 Thuja plicata
TGCTAATCCATAGTACTTACCTTACTTAAGTGCTTAATTATAGACCCATATTCTACTAAGATTTCTTACTACAAAATGAAAATTTGCTATGTTTCTTACCCTTTCTTTAAATAGTATGCAGAAGACATATATCAACTATAATTATAACAATCTAAATAACCCTTATGGCTACCTACAGATTCCTTTTAGTCTTTCTTGAGCAGGTCACAGCTCTAGTCCCCTTCGCCTTTTTTGACAATGACGACGACCACCTCATCCTCAGCCGAGTCCTGCACATATTTAGAGAATTTCTTTACCGAAGGTGCTACAATACGGAATTTTTTCCATATCCAAGTCATCGAGATTCTCTGTAATTTCAAAGCCCTCATCTCGCCAATATTTGAGGAGCTCATCTTTGTCCATATCTCTCTTAAGTATCTATTTAACCAAAAAGTCCAGATTCCTCTGCATTTTGGTCTAGTGAGTGTCAAAGCTCTTTTCATCTTTGATAACTATCATCGGAACTCGTTGACTGTCAGGGATATCCTTTAATTTTTCTTTTACCATATTCATTGTTACTTCTGCAAAAGGGATAGTTAACTGATTACTAATGCTATAAACCATATTTTTCAAACCTCCCAATATATCGTCTGAAAAGGTTAACTGAGTGACTTCCATGATCTCATTCTTCTTCCAGCCAACAAAGGTTTTCAAAGCGATGAAGAGACCCACAATGTTACCATTCGTTCAAAAAGTGCAAGAATTGTCAAAGTGGGCATCCCCCAAGCCCTTCTCCAAAGCCCTCCTTGCAGCTTGTGGAATGGGCTTCAATATCTTATTCCATCTTTCAGGAATTATTGTGCCTCGAAAATCCATAGTATGATAAACTCCCAACAGAAATGTAATTATCCTGGTTTCCATCCTTAAATTTCTCTTCACAGCTTCAAATTTTCTTAGCTCACTCTTGACAATGCTTCTTGATTCTTCTCTATATTTAAAGTGGGATACCAAATGTTTAACCCTACATTAATTGCGTGTTTAATCACCATTCCCTAGGTAATGATTTTTCCTTTATGCCACTTAGACATTTATTATGTGGGCGTACAGACATGTGGGTTTAGATCGATATTTTAACTCCTCCTTAATTGCATAAGTACCTAAAATATTGCACAACTCATTCTTGAGAGCTTTAGATGAGGTAGGAATGTGAAAATCGTACTTATCTTATTCAAAAAATAATTGCTCTGTAATCATAATCAGAAAAGGAGGAGAGATGAGTAAAGATGACTCATCAAGCTTACAGAGGTTTATAAGTACTATTAATACAAAACTCTCTACTTCATGATGATGGCAATTGCTTCCAAATAATATTTGTCAAATATAATTTTCTTTTATAGTATTTACAATTTTATTTTATTCCGTTTAACTATAAAGGATTTACTAGTTAAGAGTTAGGAATTGGTCACTTGCCCGAATGGCTAATTCACATGTTCGGTATAAACCTACGCTAAAATATTATTAATTGTGTTAAGATGAAAGGAGTCGCAAGGTGCTATTGCTGGTTAGATGATAGAGTCTACTATCCTTTAAGAAGAGAAAAATACCTGGGGGTAAATTGGAAAACTGGCAGAATTTCTTTAAGAATTCATTGCCTAACTGGTGACCGAGAGAAAGCCCTATCCCCCAGATTTCTTAACAGAAAGAAAACTCTTACCTTCTATCTAATGATAGGAGACAACCCAAAATTTTATTAAATAAGAGAGTTTAAGAAGATAAAATTGAAAAATCCCTGTATCTATCTATATTTAAATCTATATCTTATTAGCTCATATAAAGATGTAATAGAACTCATTAAGGGTTAATAGTTATAGAACTGTGTAATAGAACTCATTTAAGGGTTAATTGTAATATCGAGCTATAAAATAATTTGCTAATGACATAGAAATAACCCTAATATGAAAGAGTTTAAAGAGAGAAACTGAAATGCTTTAAAAATCTGTATAAGTATTATTTAATACGATGCGACGCAAAACATATTAGATCCCTATTGTTATTCTTTCAATTTATTTTCTATTATAATTTTAAACTTGTAATTTTTTTTATTATTTCTATTGAGGGTCTATTGATTGATCTTTTGGAAATTGTCTATAGCCAGATTGGCTAATTCATCTGCATAGTTATTACCTTCTCTGTAGATATGGTTAATCATGATTTGTTCAAATGAGTTGCATAATGTCAGTGCTGAAGAGAGAAAAGAGCCTAATATCCAATTAAGAAGAAAGCCTTTCCTAAGGGCATTAATAATGATGGCAAAATCACCTTCAATATCCAGCCCTTTGATGCCTAACTGATGGCAGAGAGACAATCCTTCTACCAAGGCCTCAAGTTCTGCCCTATTATTTGTCTCTTTACCTATGAATCTACTATACTGAGCGATTTCCATTCCTTCTGAGTCATGGATACTACATCCTATACCCGCCATACCTGGATTACCTTGAGACGCCCCATCAAAGTTAAGTTTGAACCAGCCTTCCTGGGGTGGGGACTAGGTGCAAGTGCTACATTTGTTATGGGGTGGGTCATCCCCACTGCCTATGAAAGGAGGGATTTTAAGTCCGATCCATTTGTTCCTCATACTTCCATCCCATTGAGTCATAATCTCTCCCTTATAATTACTCTTCATAATTTTATTATTGGCTACTTCAATTATGGAGCTTTCAATCTTATTTATTAGGCTGGGAACATCCATCTTAGAATCTTGAAAAATTCTCCTATTTCTCTCCTTCCATATTTCCCAGAGAACTATAGAAGGAGCTAGAGGCCATAAGATAGAATAAATGGAGTCCTTATTAAGTTGTGGCCAAGACATAAGAAGATCCGAAATCTGGTTAGGGAAGGCTGACCTCCAATTGAGTTTATAACAATGCCAATCCCATACGTTTTTAGAAAAGGAACATTTCAGGAGTAAATGATCCATTGATTCTTCTTGTGCTTCACACAGGGAGCATCTACTTGGGCCATTATAGCCCATACGCTGGAATCTCTCAGCAGTCAAGATTCACTTATTCCAAACTAACCAGGTAAAGAAACCCGCTTTAGGAATAGAGCAATTACCCCATAATAAATTATAGGGAGGGGGGTTATTTTGGATCATAGTCTTGGATCTTATAAGATTATAGCCATCTTTTATTTTGTATTGACCCATCTTATTGCCATCCCATATAAGTCTATCTGCTTGTTTTTTAAAAATGATATTCCTAGTTGCCAGAATTAATTTAAGTTTTTCTACTTTCGTTCTAGGTAAAAGAAGATCATCACAATCCTTCCATTTCTAGCCATTGTTATAATGCTTATCAAAGGTTACATAATCCTTAACCTTAGTGCCCCAAGATGCTTCCATGATGTATTTAGATATGGACCAATCTCCTAAATGAGAAATGGCAGGATGTCCTTCCCATGAGTCAGTCCAGAACAGGGCATCTTCACCCTGACCAATATTCCAAGAGATCTTGTCTTGAATAATCGATTTACAGTCCAACATAAAGTTCCATATTCGTGAACCTCTAGGGGGATTAGATTCTCTTAAAATATTAATAGGGTGTGGCTGGTTTAAGTATTTATGTGATAAAATCTTAACCCATTTGAGGGTAGGTGAGTTGATAATTTTCCATACAAGTTTAGCCCCAAAGGCTTTGCTCTAAAATTTAAGGTTTTTGATTCCCACTCCTCCTTCATGCTTAGGCCTACAAAACTTATCCCATGCAAGGAGGGCAACTTTCTATTTTTCCGCTGTCCCCTGCCAGAAGAAAGATCTCATAATTCTATTTAGTTCATTGCGTTGCTTAGCCGAGAGATCAACACAAGATAATTGGTACAGAGGGATAGCTGAGAGAACAGATTGAATCATGATGGTTCTCCCAGCCGAAGACAACCATTTACCTTTCCATGATGACATTCTACCTTTTATCTTCTCTATTGCAAGATTCCAACCAGTAGCCAATATAGAATCTAAGTCCAAATATAATCCTAAATATTTGCAAGGAAGGGAACCTTTTTTAAAATTTGAAATTTTACATATATCATTTTCAAGAGAGGATTCTGTATTGAAAAAGAAGATCTCAGATTTTTCCTTACTTATTTCCTACCCAGAAGTTGAACAATACTTGTCTAGAATGACTTTAATTTCTCTAGCCTCTAGAGCAGAGCTTTCCCCATACAACATTGTATCATCCACAAACTATTGATGGGTAATAGGATCAGTCCCACTAGTAATTTGGATGCCCTGAATACGTTTGTTTTCCCTAGCTTTACTAATACTTCTACCTAGGGCTTATGCCATAATTATAAAGAGGAAAGGGGATAGCGGACCTCCTTGATGGATTCCTCGAGAAATTCCAAAGAATCCCTAAGGAGATCCATTGACCAGAATTACTAGGTTCATTATAGTAACTGAATTGATAAGTTTGCCAACATAATTGAATGTATGCATTATGAAGTCGTGTTCATTTGATTATTTAGATTCAGGTTATACTTAGATATTAGACTCTATTTGAAGGTTCATTACTTAATTTAGTTTCATGTTAAAATTTAGGGTACTTGTAACAATTCAATTACTTAATTGTTTCATGTTGTAGTTTATCATTGTCTTGTGCTGAATTTGTACGTTCATTATAGTAATTGAATTGGTAGTCATATTGTCATGTGTATTGGTACGTTTTACATATGACAGCATGACTACTTATTCAAAGTATTTTTCAATGTGTGTGCATAACTGGTTTATCATTGTCTTGGGCTGTAATATATACTGTGAATAAGTAATAATGAATTCAATAGACAACAATGATTGTATACATTACACATTGCACATTTCATTCCAATGAACATTGACTGTATGTATTTCTATTTGTCATTCATTGCTTCAAAAGATAAAACCCATAACTTCGCAAAAAATTACATTCGATATCAGACCCCCAAAAATGGCTGCCACACCCATTGTACTTGATTGCATTTAAATCTTGCAGAGGCATAATACAACCACATCAAAAATGAGCTCCAATAGTTATCCATAAAACTAGGAAAAGGAATAGGATTGATGCTTCGAGTTCAAACACTCTCTCCAGTGCTAGGAGTTATTGTATGAGTCAGTGTGTTCTTAATTATATTTACTAGTTGGGCTAGTATTGCACTGCTCTAGTCACCATTGGTTGACCCCTGTGAGGAGGATTAAGGGGCTTGCAATGCCTATGCATTAATGATTTCTAACGCTGGGGCTATTGCATTGTACATTTCAAGAAGTATAGGGTGTTGAGATGGAAGAGGTGTATTGGGAGTGCTAATTATGATTGGTTTAGGTGTAAGGATTGTATCTTTAGCAGAAGCACTGACTGTAGTGGTTGTGCATTGGGTAGATGTATTTACCTTGTTGGCTCTACATCTTTTAGGGATGTTTTGGTTCTCTTCTCTTTCTTTCCTCAACTCTTCCTTTCGACATGCCTTCTCCTCTACCTATTTTGCTTTCTCTACAACATCTCTCAATCTCTGTTGAACTCTCTCTGCCCTCAAAATTTTAGTTGCTATTGTGTTTGAATCTCTTTCTACTTTCCTTTCCCTTATCTGGTCCTTCCTTCATTGTACATTCTCCTCCATTCACTTCTTAATATGTTCTTTCTCTTCCATTTGTCCAACGTAGTCATCAAATGTAAGTACCTGTGACTTTCTGCTTAGACGAAGCACCCTTGAGTGTGCACCACATGTACTTTGCTACATCTTTTGCACTGGTAAAATGAGGAATATGCTAGTAGCATTATTTGGTTGATCATTATTTGTAGGATCTGTCGTACATGGCACAAATTCAGTGTCACCATCACGGTCACTTGCTTCTAGTACATTCTCACAGTTTTGAGCATCCAACTCATCCCAATTTGATTCATTTGTGAAGTAGTGAATCACATTTTTTGGGTCAACATGGGGTGGTGATCATAGTGAGAGGGAAACAACCTCCTCAACACAGTTAATTGGTTGACCAATATTAGTAGCTGCCTCATGTAACCAATCAGGTACTATAGCTAGAGATGGTAAGCTCAACCCTTGTGCAACACTCTCTCCACCATTTTTGGTTTGCTGCTCATGGTTCGGTGAGTGCTCTTGGTTGGCTGGGTCTGCTTGGCCAATTTCATTTGGTGGTGCCCTTTGATTGTGGTCACTGTATCATGAAACAAAATTATCTATTTTCTCTTCACCATAGCCATTCAATTGCATAAATGCCTAAACCGCGATTACCTCTACATCCACATCTACTGTGTCTTCATGGTGTTCCTAATTTGAATATGTTGTAGCATCATCCTTTTCTACAAAAAAACCATCACTTGGCCTCATATCATGCACCAACACATCCCTATTCAAAGGCCATATGTCTATCCTACGAAACCCACTAATTATATTGGCAGGAGTCAATGCCAGCTTGAATGCTTTACTGGCCAGAGTTGCCAACCCTTCACAACCAATTTATGATTAAGGGTTATTTACCAACCACAGGTTTCAATGTTGTTTGAAGTATGTTTTGAAAGGTTAAAACACACTCACATCCAATGGTTGACACCTATGGCTAGTATGTGTAGGAAGTGTGAGGAGGTCTATTCCTAGACATCTTGTTTGTTCAATAGTATTAAACGCCACATGACTGTCATGACCATCAAATATAAGAAGCGCCCTATTTGAGGGGGACACTCCACCAAGGATGTTTCTTGAAAAGTGTTCCAACCAATTCAGAAATAGTTCCTTTTTCACCCATGCATGTTCATGTATTTCCATGCACGCCCTCGACTCGCAATTGACAATGTAATTTTTAATATGCCTCTTTTCTCTGAACAGGTAAAATCTGGGTATGCTCAAACTAGCAACGCTCACACACGAAAAGATAGTGATCCAATCCCTACTTTTTGAGATTAGACATGGGAAAATTCTTGTTCCCCTATGTGCAATTATGTGCATACATTAGTTCCTTCCAGCTTGCACACATGTTTCATCGTAGTTCCAAATTTTGTTGGACCCATAATTATTAAGGTTGTATATGCATTCTAAGTTGTCATAGAAACATGCTACGTCACCAGGGCGAACCATTATAGCCCTGTCTTTATCCAGACCTTCTGCTATTTTGATTGAAAAGTCGTTATGGAGGTGTCTAAAACCATGCCACCACGATCTTCCCGGCGTTCCATCCCTAAAAAGGGTAACCCTTCCTGCAGTAATCTGGGCAACAGTCGACTCCAAGTGCCTAACTTCCAGCCCTTTCCCCATATCTTCCATGGACTTGCACCATTCCACAACTTCTTCCTCCTCTTCAATAGTGAATACTATTTTTGGGCCCTTACGCTTGGTAACTGTTGTTCCCATTAGCCATGCCCGCAAGTTGGATGTAGGTATGTGTCACTTCTTTGCTGCACCCTTGATTGAAATCTTGCCATTTTCTACACTTGTAACAATAGCCTCCATGCTCTCTTGTGTCCACTTTGATAATGGGGGTGGATGGACAATGTTACTTGTGTTAGCCTCCACTCCACTTCATGTTGTTGCATCTACCTGTACATTTCCAGTAGGAACATCAATAGATTCTTGATGTACTTTAACTTGTTCTATGTAGTGCACACTTGGAGTAACTCTTATAGTTATTTTACCCCTCTTAACTGTCCTTTTGTTTCACTTTCCTGCCATGCGATCCACAACAAAACCTTGTTGTGCAACAAATTCTTGATTTGCATCCACTTGTTCTGTTAACTGCACACCTGGACAAACAGAATCAGTTGTGCTACCACTGATCACTGTCCTTGACTTTCGCTTTCCTGACATACTTGTCTATTGTGAAACCAATGACAATGTACCCGGGCTTACTTATTCAAAACAAGGAGAACATGTTACGATCATATTTTTTTTGTAAAATTTACTGAATGTAAGTGTACACTCACATATATACATGTATATATTGTATGTGTGCACATGAATACAAAAATGTGCACATGTAAGTGTGTATGTATGTATGTTAGTGTGCATTTACATGCAAGTATGAAGTGCAAGTGAATACTGTAATATTTTTTGTTTAAAATAGGAGATGGATATAATAGAAATGCATACTATGGTGTCTTTAATTAGACTTGAAATCATTATCCAGTTATGCACACACATTGAACAATAACCAACTTGTGAAATCATTGTTACTTGTGATTGCAATATCACATGAAGCAAAGAAGAGGAAATAATACAACATCTTCTCATGATTATATTGACAATTTTCCCTATTTCTATCACATATATTGCAGAAATACAACATATTCTCATGATTAAATTGACCATGTTCCCTATTTCTGTCACATATATTGCAATAATATAACATCTTCTCATGATTAAATCAACAATGTTCCCTATTTCTGTCACATATAGAAATAATACTTGTATGTACATGCAAGTATGAAGTGCAATGGAATACAATAACATTTTTTGTTTAAAGTGGGAGATGGATATAACAGAAATGCATACAGTTAATGTTCAATAGATGAAATGAAGGAAAATGCATACAGTCCAATTATGTGCGTCAAACAGTTCAATGATACCAATATGATAGCATGACTACTTATTCACAGTATATATGGTTCTATGGTTACTTATTACTTGTGATTAGAGCATCACATAAAGGAGAGAAGAGGCGTAGAGAGAAAACAAGGAGGAAAAATGACACGATTTTAGGGTTATCGATGGGCACTGAATGGGTAACCCAATGTTGGTTACGTGACACTGCTTGGATAGTAGTGGTTTCAATTTGATTTGTTGTGGGTTCGGCCGAGGGTAAATGGAGTCATCAGCAGGTTATAATAAGATGTTGACACAAACAATTAAAGTGCTAGAGTGAGAATTTTATAATCACCCATAAAGATTCATGAAAACAAGTTGTGCACCACAAGGAAATCATGAAAAACAAGTTATATATGTGTGTGTGTGTGTGTGTATAATTAAATCGATAATATTCCCTATTTTTGTCACATATATTGCAATAATTAGAGTGGATAATGTAGCATTCATAAGCCTCTAATGAACTACAGAAATCACTGTAAGAAAATCATGAAAAAAAGTTATGCACAAGCATTAGAAGATAACAAACAGAAACACTCGACACCCAAAAATGATTATACTCAAAATATTTAATAGAGAAATGATTAAGCCCAAGAAATAAGTCAACCAAATGATTCAAACTACAAATACACTGTATTAAAAATAAATACAACATCTTCTAATGATTAAAATGACAATGTACACCATACTTCATTACATGGTTATGAATGTTAATTCATAAGCTTATAATGAACATTCATAAGCCTATAATGAACAATGTTGTCAAGCCTTTTAAAAGACATTGCAAAGCATGTGTAGAAGCTTTAAACAGACAAATAATTAAAAAATTAAAAGAAGAGAGCAGAGAATAATTTATTAAAATAAGAAATATTTGGTACCAACCTTAAATTGGAAAGAGCAGAGAATAAAACAACTCTGAGTGCAGAGAATAATGTAGCCCTCAAACAAGGAATGCTGAATTACATGCACTTCCTCACTCTTATACAAAATTGTCATTTAATTTGTGGTTGGTGCATTTGAAATTCAAATAGTGGTGGGAATACATTGGTCATTTCAGTCATAAAAGAACAAGCATTTGAATTCATACGGTGGATGGAAGAAGTACATATTTGAATATTAATTGAAGCATAAAAGCACAAGCATTTGCATTCATACAGTGACCATCAAATATAAGTTGCATTTATAATTTGGTATTTCATTCGGTGGATTGAAGAAGTGCATAATTTGAGTAATAATTCACATTATTATATTCTTATACAAATTTAAATTATTATTTGCATTTATAAATTTGGTATTTCATTTGGCGGATTGAAGAAGTGCATAATTTGAATAATAATTTGCATTTTTATACTCTTGTAGAAATTTGGATTATAATTTGGTTTTTTTTATTTTGGTATTTCATTCAGTGGATTCAAAAGTACAAATTTGAATAATAATTTACATTTTCTAATTGAAGTAGAAATTAGAATTAGAATTTGCATTTTTAAAATTGGTTTTCATTCTTTATTTGTGCTATATTGGTGAACCTTACACCATTATCTTTCTACGCAGGTACAAATTGATGCTCGATTAATTGCCTGAAGATTTCATACCTTTTTCGGTGAATGTGTAGATGAGAGCCATAAAAAACAATTTAGCATGTATTTAAAGTGTGTGTACACCAATAGGTGTGCATGTATGTAATTGATTCAAACTAGTATGCAACAATAGTCGTGCATGTATGTAGTCGATTAAAGATGTTATGCACTAATAGCCGCACATGTATGTACACAAATAGAACATGATTTGTACTTTATTATGACACATTGATATTGTAAGACCAATCCATTGTTTTTGTAAATGTAAGCAAACATGTTTCAATGTTAATACTGATGCAACCTTTTTGGTGCAAGTTGATGTGTAATAGAAACAAAATTGTACCTATAACCATGCACTGGTAGTGTTTAGTTAGTAGTGTCGTGGTGCACAACTATTGGGCATGTTACTAACACTTATTGGGTTTTTGTGTGTGTAGGAAATGACCATTTTGAAGTTGGTTATTTGGGGGTCTCTATGACAAAACCCTATCAGGATTATTGGGTCACTATCACGGCTATTAGGGGGCATATTAGTTATTGGGTCCTTTCCCATAGATGAAGCCAAAACTGCGAAGCCAAAACTGCTAGAAATGAAATTTTCAAGTCTATAACCCTGCAATGCACAAAAATTGTCAAATAAAAGCATTACAGATCTACAAAATAAAAGGGTTAAAATCGTAGGTGGAAACATTGATGTGTGGTTTAGATGTCGATCAATGTAAGCACCTCTTAATTTGATGCAAATGTCATTCTGAAAGCTTAAGATGCAACTTCACCAAAAACACTAAAAACAATGTCAAATTCAAAGGGATGTGGGTCCCACCGGGAGTGCCAAGATGTATAAGGTTAAAAAATTTTGTTAGCAAATTCCAATAAACTCAAAAAATGAATAATACTTGTTAGTAATAACTGAGAGGAGGGGGGGTGAATCAGTGGCTTCAAAATTTATCCTTCAAATTTAACCAGCAATCAATAAACCTCATATTATTATGTCCCTACAAGATGCATGCCATGAAATACTAATATTGATTAACTGTCTGTCGATGTTCTCTGTCAAACCTTATTCTTTCTTGATTACCGATAAGCAGTATAACTATTTACCAAAACTCAGTAAATAAGCAGAGTATACTGATCAATCCAGTGTTAACTATGTCAGATACAAAAAAATAAAGAAATGAATCATACACACATAGCACATGAATTTTGAACTTGGAAACCCTGTTAGGGGAAAAACCACTGGGACCAGCCCCAAATTTTTACTCTTTTGAAGTGAGCCCTGTTAGGAGCCAACCCTGTTAAAGTTTACAAACACACAGTTAAGTGCGACCTTGTTAGAGGATTTTATACATAGAGGTTATCACTAAGTATCGGGCATCTTTTTCTACCATCCTTGAATCAACCTCCTTCTTAGACTATCAATAGGTATCGGGCAAGTCCAATGCTACTTTCATGAATCAACCTTTTTGGCACTCCTTGGGATATACCTCAATATATAGAAGATTGTTAAGTCCTGCTCAGTTAAGAGACTTGATGCTTCAATGGTTAAACTGAAGCACTATGACCTGTTCATATTGCAACTTTGAATTGTAGATTTTTAGATCTATTTAAGTACATTACCTCTCTGATCAATGTATCAATTCAAGTCTTTGTGCTCCACACTTTCTACTCTATGATGTTGTTCTCACTGTTCATCGATGTCTGCAAAATTCCTTAGCTCTCATTTAGCTTGATTGATCAGGACTATATGAAGTTATTATTCATGAGTTTCTCTTCAACATACTCTTTCTATTCACTCCCCTTAATCACATTCGTAAATGAATTAAGATTGTCTCTTATATAGACATGATATACACTATTTCTTGATTCTTGGCATGAAAAACAATCCAACCAATTAGATTTAAAGAATAACTCCTGATTTGTCTCATAATTATCTTCTTGCCAACTGTACACATCATCTTTAAATCAATCACTTAACTCTGGTTGAATAAAACAAAGAAAACAACCAGTTAAGTCTATCTTTAGCTCTTGCCAGCTAGATATTTTGTCATTTTCTGAACTGTCTATTCCGTCGGTCACCTCTGTAATTAGTTTTTGGTGACAACTGAGAGTTCCATCGGTGAGACTCCAGTTAGCTTCATGATCTCCATCTATCGGGCATAATTGAAATTTTACTCATCGGGCAACCTTCTAAATTTTCTCGTCGGGCATCCTGTGGTTTTTCTTCATTGGGCAACACTATACTTTAGCTCGTCGGGTATCACTGTGACTGTTTTTCTTTTCTCTGACCATCGGTGTGCACTCCATCAGTGTTGTTTGTCACTTAGTGAATACATGACTTTTATGCATTGCTGAAAACATAACCTTTGTTCCATTGATTCTCTGAAGTCTTTGGCATTATGTACATGACCGTACAGATGATATTAAGTTGATATCAATGACAATACAAACCATTAACTGATTTAATGCCTTGCATTATCTTCAACTTAACATTGTCAAACATTCAATCAGTTACATGCCATCAATATCTCCCTTTGGCATTGATGGGAACATACTATATTATCACACTATACTATTTCTAATACAATATGAAGTACAATAGTTGAGAGCCATCAAACTACCAATCTTTTTGTTCTGATAAATGATAAATGTTTGACCATCGGTAAGCTCTGTTTTAGCTTAGATTTCATTCTTATAGCTCTCTATTTGATTCTTGCAGCTCTCTATCTTCTGATGTTTTATGTCCTCTCTTTGTGTCAATTTCTCTCCCTTGACTGTTCTTCTCTTTTGATGTCTTTTTCTCTTGTCAGCAACTCTCCCTTTGTATAAACTTTCATACAATTGCTCTCCCTAAGGATATAATCTCTCCCTATTGGAGTAATGTGATAATGGATAATCTCTCTCTTTTATTTTGAAAGATATGATAATATGGATAATTTCTCTCCCTTTGACAACAATGCCAAACAAATATCTTACAGATATCTAACATTCATGTCAAACAATCATTTTTCTCCATCCATAATATATTCCTTGAATTTCCCTTATCCATCAGCACTACAACAATATGCTCTGGTGCTCGGTGAAGATATATACTTGTCTGTATATAGATGTAACTTTGAAGTTCATCTTTTTGCTTGCATCAACATTAATGATATTCTAATAATATGTAGGCTGATGCAGCCTTCAGGCTTTTACTGACTCGTAGATAAGGGTTTGACCCCTAGTCTCTTTCTCAAGTACTCAAATTTATCCTTGGGCAATGGCTTGGTGAAGATATTGACCATTTGTTCTTTTGATTGCACATACTCAAGTATCACTTACTTTTCTTGAACTTGTTCTCTCAAATAATGATACTTGATGGCAATGTGTTTAGTCTTAGAATGCATGACTGGATTCTTGGAAATATTTATTGCAATGGTGTTATCACAATAGATAATCACTCATTCTAAGATCTTCGTATGTATACATTCCAGTAACTATTTAACCCATGCAATATTTGAGCAATTTGCATTAGCAGCAACATACTCTACTTCTGCAGTAGACTAAGAGATGCATCCCTGCTTCTTGCTAATCCATGTGACAAGTATGTCACCCATAAAGAATTCTCCTCCAGTTGTTCTCTTCCGTTCATCAAGATTTCCAGCCCAATTAGCGTCGGTAAACACCTTAAGTTCAAATTTGCCTTCTCTTCTATACCATAAGCCATACTCTTCCGTATTCTTTAGATATCTTAGAATTCTTTTCACAGCAGTCATATGTGATTCTCTAGGGTTAGCAGAAAATCTAGCAACAATTCCTACTGCATGTGCAATATCTAGTCTAGTGTGTACAACATACATGAGTTTTCCAATCATTGATTTGTACAAATTCTGATTTACCTCTGTTGTCTTGTCCTCCTTTGTTAACTTACATCCAGTAGCCATCGGTGTTCCAACTGGTTTGGAATCTTCCATCTTGAATATTTTCAGGACCTCTTTAATGTATTTAGACTGTGTAATGAAAATACCTTCACTTTGTTGAATGATCTGTAGACCAAGAAATAACTTGATCTCTCTAAACATAGACATCTCAAACTCTTTGCTTATCTCATTATAAAATGATTTACATAACATATCATTGCCTCCAAATATGATGTCATCAACAAATATTTCAGCAATCAAAGTGTTAGCATCAGTATATCTTCCTTTAAATAAAGATTATTGTTTTCACTAGTCCTTAAAAATCTAATACTTGTAAGATAGGAATGAAGTCATTCATACCAGGCTCTAGGAGCTTGTTTCAATCCATACAAGGCTTTGTGAAGCCTACATACCATGTTTCTCTTGTCTGGATCGACAAACCCTTATGGTTGCTCAATGTATACCTCTTCTTCAAGTATTCCATTTAGGAATGCTAACTTTAAATTTATCTGGTATACCTTGAGTCCTTTGAATGCCACATAAGAAAGTAGTATTCTTACACCTTCTAGCCTAGAAATGGGTGCAAAGGTCTCTCCATAGTCTATACCTTCCTCTTGTGCATACCCCTTGCATACTAGTCTTGCTTTGTTTCTTGTGACTTCTCC
>MU227649.1:11503038-11533804 GCA_018584345.1 Thuja plicata
TGTTAGGAGCTGAATATTACATAGTACATTTCCTTGTTAGAGGAATAACAACCCTGTTAAAGGTTCACAACACCTTGTTAGGGGCCTCTGAGCTTACAACTCTTACAATACAATTTAGTTACAAAAAGTTCTCAATCATGAACAAAAACAAGCATCGCTAATGCTTTGATAGTTCCTTTATAGTTCTTCAAAGATCTCTGTCATTCTGTGCTCTTCCATTCTCATATATTCTCTTCCAGATAACTACTACAAACTACATACAATCTTCACCAAAAATATCTTACATATATATCTCACAACTTTACAAAGTCGGCTCTCAAAATGAATATTACAAATATTACAAAGTTGGCCTTCAATACACAATACATTTAATATAGTAAATATCAAATGCATAGTCGGTGCTCTTTCATAGTCAATGTGTAGACTATCAACAACCAAAATACAACTTCAATTGCCTGGAGTCCAAGTCATACTCCCTCAATCTTCGCTATTGTCCAACTGCTCTGTATCGTTGTTCTTCTACAGTCTGCCTGTCTTCAAATCCTTCTAATTCATCGTAGACTTAACCAAATCCAAATCAATCATAGGTGGGGGTCATACATACTCCATACTATCTTCCTCTAAGCTCACTTTCCCTAATTCATCGATCTCGATCTTCGACCTCCAAAATACTTCTGTGTCTTTGCTACTATACTTAGTCAATTTATGAATCATCAAAACTTATCTTCAAAGTAATCAAAATTAAACCCAGATGTGTTGCCATAAATGAAAACCAAAAAGTGAATCATATTTACCAAAATTGATCACTTGCCAACAATCTCTCCCTTTGGCATTGATGGCAAAACTTAACAAAAAAAATGACTAAGTGTTCCAACCAAACAAAACTATCTCTTCTTCTCCTTGTCTCTTCTCCACATTTTCTCTCTTTCTTTTATAATATTATATATATTTTTATTCATTTTTTTTGTCTTCTCTTCTCCCCTTCGAAAACAATGACAAAGGTGCATATAAAGCAATAAGTCTTAGTTCTTTCTTACCAGTTTCAGAATATCCTGAAAAGAATCTTCCAAAACTTCACTTCTGTGCTCCATGTCTTGAACAATATCTGACTGATGTGAATCAAACCATTCATTGCAAATGATGCAATTTCAGCTTCTTTCAATTTTGTGGGTAAACCTTTAGTCAATGAATCTGCAACTTTCTCCAAATCTGAGAGATGAGCTTCAAGTATGGATAACTTCAGAGTGACAAAGCTCCTCAGCAAATTAAATCTTTTCAATACTCTCTCTTTCTCATTTTCCAATACACTGAGTTTGGCCAATATCCTTGTAACTTATGTGTCTAGTTCTATTGTGGATTGTGAAGATGTTCCGCAATCATACATCAAATTGTTCAGAGTTGCCCTCTCCTTGGCAATAATGGCCTCAACATTCTGAACATGCCTAATCGAATTCATGCAATCGCTAAATAATTTTCTCTCATGCCCAATGCAGCTCTTTGCATTTTTCAAACATTTTTTTACAATGCCTAAGTCCCATGTGATGGACTTGTAGACTTCTGTCAGCTTCTTCTCTGAATATGTCTTCTCTGCCTTCTCTTCAGCAATCTTCAGCAAATTTTCACAGTGCCCATCAAATTCATCAAGTGTAATTTTCAAGTTCTCAATGTCATCTTTGTGCCAATATCCTTGTAACTTCTGTGTCTAGTTCTATTATGGAATGTGAAGATGTTCCACAATCATCCATCAAATTGTTCAGAGTTGCCCTCTCCTTGGCAATAATGGCCTCAACATTTTGAACATGCCTAATCGGATTCATGCAAAAGCTAAACAATTTTCTCCCATGCCCAATGCAGCTCTTTGCATTTTTCAAACAAGTTTTTACAATGCCTAAGTCCCATGTGATGGACTTGTAGACTTCTGTCAGCTTCTTCTCTGAATGTGTCTTCTCTACCTTCTCTTTAGCAATCTTCAGCAAATTTTCACAGTGCCCATCAAATTCATCAAGTGTAATTTTCAAGTTCTCAATGTCATCTTTGTGCTGGAAAACTATAGGTATTGGAAGCAATTTGTTCACAGTATCAATAGCTCTTGTAATTACTTTTTCCTTCTTGTCTCCTTTCTATTTAGATCTTTCCTTTTCTTTGTTTAATGCAGTAAATGCCACTTTTACCAATTCAAATTCATCCATGCTATCCATATTTATATCACTACTTGCCAACAATGAAATAGATGGTGAGTTTGCCTCTTTATTTTCATCTCTTTGTTGTTCTATCTTCTGTTCATCATCCTTTTTCTGCTCAACTTCATCTTTCTGTTCTGCTTCATCTGCAATAGAGGTGTCCAAATTTCTTGCAAAAGGGTCCTTCTCATCTTGTGAGGGGTCAAGGGTCACTGCCACACCAGAGACATAGAAATCTGGTGGAGGGTCTGCTTCGCTCTTCTCTGTCGCCTTAGATCTCTCACCCATTCCCAATTGTGTGGGCGATGTGGTTTTAGGAGGTGAGGGCTTGCTAGAAGTAGAACTTGTCAAAATCTTCTCTAATGCCTTCTGAGTTTCCTTAGTGACTTCATCATACTTCCTCACCATTATTTTCAATAGTCTAATCTTGGTTCTTAACAGAGGTTTCAATCAGTGATTTTTTTAGTGGCTAATATTCGCCAATTGGCTAATTTTTGAAAATTGAGAATCCAAATTTGGCTAATAATTCAAGATTTAAGGCAACCTAAACAGCCAAATTTTTACAAAATTGTATTTTAGAAATATTTAAATCACCAAATAATTTATTTTATTAAAAATTTGAACTCAAAGATTCGCCTAATATTTGATAGATGGTTAGATTCAACTCGCCTAAATTTTATCAGTTTTTATAGAAATCCAAATTAATTCACCAATAATATATCATAACTATTAGTTATAGTAGGGTTGTGTCACCAATATTAGTTGTCATTATTGATTTAAAACATAATCTAGTGATATTCATTATATTCCATGAGGCAATAATGTTACTATCTTATTTGTAACGCTTATCGAGGCTAAGATTTCCTTTGGATTGTTGATAAATCAATGACACTGAAGAAATTTTGGGTCCTATTATAATAATAAAAATAACGATACATTTATCTCACACAATAAAATGAGGTTTATTTGATTATATTTTAAAGAAACGGTAGCAACTAGATACTATAGAGTTCCCTTAAACCCATCAAATATTTTCATAGTTAGCCTAATAATTTTCTACAAGAACTCTTTTTCTTTAAATATAATTATTTTCCATGATCATTAATGAAATTTTGGTTATTGTTTGAGATTCGCCAATATTTTCCACAAAAAAATTGTGATTAAAAAATAATCGCAAATACAAATAATTTTCTTTCCCAAAAAATTGAGAGATTCGCCCATGGGAATTAATTTTTTTTAAAAGAAAATGAAAGATTCGCCAAGATTTTATCTTTTTCTAGAGGGGGGTTTCTTAAAGTTATCCCTGGTTTCAATTCTTTGAATATACTACCCCTCTCTTGTACTAATAACACAGGAAACATGTTATCAATTTCCTTATTTATGATCTGATCATCCTCAATCTGTGCCAAGTGTTTTCTATTCTCCAATTTTGCATACAGGTCTATAGGTATACTTCCTTCAATTTCTAAAAGAGTTTTCTTGAAAGTAAGCAAATGCTCTATCACAATATCTTCAATCTTCAGCTTATCTGATTCCTCATACCTTTCATAGTATTTATCAATTGTAACCAATTTACCTTGTTCTAATGCTCTTTTCTCTAGCATCTTCATGTCAGGTTTCCAAATGTGGTTTGCTATTTTCTTCTCTTCTCCTGCTGTGGTTTGCTCTCTAGGTGATTAAGGATTACTTGATCTTGTAACTCTAGGAGTGACATCCTTTTCTTTCTCTGTTTGCTATTGTGGAGGAGGTGGACTATCTACCATAACTACCTCTAGAGTGAAAGGGGCATCAGTGCTTCCACTTGCTACTTCAAGAGATCTTTCTGCCATCTTCTTCTTCATTAACTTGTAACTTACAGTACTTCACAATGTGTCCAATATTATTACATTTGTAGCATGTAGGTTTCACTGTAGGTTCTCTTCCATTGTCTTTTCTATATCCTGAATGATTAGGTTTTCTACATTCTACTTTCTTGTGCCCATATCCATTACAGTTAAAACAATAACCCAAAAAAGTTCTAAAAGGGGCATTACCTCTGCGGTCTCTCTTCATGTGTCCAAATATGTTGCAACCAAAGCATCTACCTCTAAAAGGTCTGATATGCTCTTTAGGTTCTTCAATAGATGGTTTCTCAACATCAATCTTCTCATCTGATTTATCTTCCTGATTCTTTGAACATTCAGCTTCATTGAAGCCAATACCAGTCATATCACCTTTAGGTTTCTGTTTGTCTAGTTGTTCATCAATCAAATCACTATTGGTGTTAAGTTTCTCAATGTGATTCTTTGCTTCAACAAGTTCACCTTTCACAATCTAATTGTATTTCTCCAATTCCAGGTATTTATTCTTGTAGTTTTCAGCCTCATCCTTCATTTGATTCATTGCATTGTTTAATGTTTCTTCAACTTTCTTCTTAGCATTCTTCTGCATCTGTACTTCTTTAGCCATAGACTTAGTTTCAAGTTTCAGAGTCTCAATCTCTTCTTTTAGTTTCTTCACCTTATTTGAATTGTCCTCATCTGAATCTTCTTTTATCTGAACCACAAGATCTTCTCTTTGACTTCTAGAAAGCTCAAGTTGTTCTTTGAGTTTCTTAATAAATTTATTAGCTCTTCGCATGTTGAATCTCAATTCTCCATTCTCTGCTTTTGCTTTATCAAGGTCTTCAAGTGCAGCATCAAAGTTTTCTTGCAAACTGTCCAAATCCATTCTGATCTCCCTCAAGCTGTTTGGCTTTCTCTCCAAGGGCTAAAAGCTTTGATACAAATTGTTAGGATTGGATTATACTGAGAGGGGGGGTGGGGCGTGAATCAGTATAATGGCACTTTATTTAATTCTTCAACCACTTCAACATTAATCATACATTTGTAGTAAAGAAAAGAACATAAGTAAATGACACAGTACTCATAACACCATATTTGTTTACGAGGAAACCCTGGCCAAGGGAAAACCCCAGTGGGGATGATACCCACAAGAATGCACTAAAGTATAGTGTCCCTATAAGGAGACCTAGCCCTATTAGGAGCTGAATATTACATAGTACATTTCCTTGTTAGAGGAATAACAACCCTGTTAAAGGTTCACAACACCCTGTTAGGGGCCTCTGAGCTTACAACTCTTAGAATACAATTTAGTTACAAAAAGTTCCCAGTCATGAAAAAAAACAAGCATCGCTAATGCTTTGATAGTTCCTTTATAGTTCTTCAAAGATCTTTTTCATTCTCTGCTCTGCCATTCACATATCTACTCTTCCAGATAACTACTACAAACTACCTACAATCTTCACCAAAAAGATCTTACATATATCTCTCACAAATTTACAAAGTTCGCTCTCAAAATGAATATTACAAATATTACAAAGTCGGCCTTCAATACACAATACATTTAATATAGTAAATATCAAATGCATAGTTGGTGCTCTTGCATAGTCAATGTGTAGACTATCAACAACCAAAATACAACTTTGATTGCCTGGAGTCCAAGTCATACTCCCTCAATCTTCGCTGCTATCCAACTGCTTTGTATCGCTATTCTTCTGCAGTTTGTCTATCTTCAAATCCTTCTAACTCATTGTAGACTTAACCAAATCCAAATCAATCTTAGGTGGAGGTCATACATACTGGACATACTGTCTACCTCTAAGCTCGCTTGCCCTAATTCATCAATCTCTATCTTCGACATCCAAAATACTTTTGTATCTCTGCTACTATACTTAGTTGATTTCTGAATCATCAAAACTTATCTTCAAAGTAATCAAACTTAAACCCAGATGTGTTGCCATAAATGACAACCAAAAAGTGAATCATATTTACCAAAATTGATCACTTTCCAACACCATCTTCTTCTCAATCTCCATCTCCATACCTCTCTCTATCTCCTTACGCTATCTCTTTCTCTTCCCTCTGCACCTCTCCCTCTTTCTATCCCTATCTATGCCCCCTACCTCCCGCCCATACACATTATCTCTTTATCTAGACACATCTCTCTCTCTCTCTCTCTCTCTCTCTCTCTCATACTATTGGACACACATTCTGGTATATATATAACTCAATCTTTATCTATCCCTATAGCCCTCCCTCTTTCTACGTCTATATATCACACTATTAAATGAGAATCTATTAATTTGTAGAGGGTGAGATTGTTAAGAAGCATACTAACAATGCAATAAAAACATATATTTATAATGTACATTCAATTTCACATTCAAAATGTAATAAAAAATACTTAGCATTTACTATTAAATGAAAAGCTATTAATTTGTAGAGGGTGGGATTGTTTCTTGTAAAAATTTTAACACTCCTCACACTACATCCATACACACACCATTATAGCAGCAACAATGACATGTTAAAGAAGTAAATATGCACATGGTGAACTCTATAAAGCCCTCAATGTTTTGAATCAAAGATAGTTTTTTTTAATCTACAAGTGTAATACCAAATTTTAAAACATTTTCTAGCATTCTCCTTGTCTTGGCTGATATGGAGGGATTTGGAATAGCATACGGGCCATGAGAGAAATTTGAATGTTGTATGGCGAAGATGCATGAAAATGTGAAAGTGCAAACAAGGTAAGTAAACTCCGTTACAAATCGCTCAAAGAATGTGGTCTCATGGACTGCCCTAATCACAACATCCTCCTAGCGTGCGCCAATGTGGGAAATTTGGAACATGACATGGACATTCCCTTCTTGTGTAATGCACACTGTTAGATGAAAAATAAAGGTCATTCGAGAAAACCATTATAGTAAATCAAGAACAAGAAGTCACAATTCTTGGAAGAAAAGCCATGTGTTAAAATTGTTGTGGCGACTTAATTTCTAAGATAAAGAGATCAAAGTTAGTAATTTTGATTAAATGCTTAATGTGCATAAAGCGGCCAGGGAATCATTGGAAAACTCATTGTGGTGCTCTCCATCATAGCATTCCAACCACAACGAGACATAAATCTACCCATAGAAGGGTGCTCCAGAATGCTAAGCTGAGGAAAACATGCCCTCCTCTTTCACCACGTGACCTAAGGCTAGGATTGCATCTTCTTTGAGATTATACAAAAAATGAACAATTTTGGTTTTCGTGTCCTCAATAAGTGTTGAAGACTGATTATGAGGGAAAAAATCTAAGATTATGCACTTCTAATTTCCCAATTTGATTACCGGTCATACGTTCTCTTCACAGTTGATTTGAAAGCTTGGTAGACCATATCCACTCCTCCAAAAACCAAAAGGATATGGGATATCTTTACCATGACATGTTTTACTACTTTTGCAGTTTGTATAATTGAGGTTTGTGCATAGTGAACATGGGAGTAAAAGGGCAGAGACAATGAAGGTGTAAAGGAGATTAAAAATGAGACATAGAGTGATGGATGGGAGTTTTTATTGAAGTAAAATGAGCAAGAAGTGTAGTCATCGCCATTGATTTTGGCCGAATCAAGCAATTGACCATAGTCCCGCTGGGAGAAAGGGCAAGGTAGAATAGAATCCCTTCTTCTGTGAATTAGGAGGGATGCACATACTCCATAGAAACTTCATCCCACTCGACACCAAATCAAAGAGAGGGAATTGTGGAATTTGTCAGCATGAAGATACTAAATTCTGATGGGAAATGCCCACAATGTAAAGTGCCCCGTAGTGATGATACAACAAGATACTATGAAAAAGAAATTTAAATTTCTTAAAATCCACAAAACCAGAATGAAACAAGGTACACATATTTCATTTGAAACAACAATATTTTCTCCTAAACAAGAAACAAAATCCACCTTCGGAGTCAGGGAATGACCAAGACTTGGAAAGGATTCCTGAGAGAACACATAAGAGAGCCCATAACCTCTTGGAACCCATCCATTTCAGACAGATCAACTGAATTCTGATTAGTACTCTGTCATTGGAAGGCCTGCACCAAACAAACCGCTATGAGCCTTAAATGAGTCATCGCCAATTCCATTCCCATGCCCGTATCCATCGACATTGATCAACTATTAAATCTATCTCTTTCTGAGTTAATGCTTGAAGTATATTTGTCACATATGATATTTTTCAGATATCAACAGCTGGAGATTGTGCAATGGTCATCTACTGTCTCCCCTACACTGTGGACCGTTTATGGAAAATATAAGCTCGTTTCCTACTTTCACCGAGATGAAGATTTATGACGTGTAAAGTGGAAGGTCAGTTAGGGAACTCCTGTTCAGATTCTTGCGTGAATGAATGGCCAAGAAGCTTCCAATGGTAGTCATTAGGCTCTCCACCACTTCCAACCATTGATCATAGATAACAGGTCGGGGCTTTCCAAAATGGAAATGCCTACGACGTAAAAATATGGCGATAATACAAAATTTATATTATAAAAAAATGATAAATTTATCTTAATGCTTTGAACCGATGAGGCCATAAATAGGGGAACTCATCTTCATTTAGACATTCAACAATAGCACCCCAACAGTGTTTCAACATTGATGGAAAGAACAAAAACACCACAAATTAGCCATCACAACATGTCAATGCTGACCTCAAATACTTCTTATGTCATTATTGAGTATCTTTATAGATATAGTCAATATTAGATCAAATTCAACTATCTTAAAACTTATTTCTATTTTATAAAATCATTATTTTTTTCTTTTTATGTTGTAACATGAAAAATGTCTATATAACCATTTCTAAAATAGTATTAACCTACTAAAAAAGGCTGGATGAAAATAGTCATACATCTAAAGCCAATATGATATAGTAGTTCAAAACATTAAAACATAAAACAAAGCCACTATGTGATGAAAGCAAGAACTATTAAAGGAGAAGGATTCCACTCATTTGGTTTTTCCCAAACATCCGCAGATCCAAGTGTACATTAAAGGGTCCCAACCATCATTATCCATTCTTTATTAATTTTTTGAATTTCTTAGATATTTGTACAATCAAGAAAAAGTGCAAGAGCCTATTGAAATAATTCATCTCACTCAATCATCCAATATTGCCTCTTATAAGCTACCTTGTTGTCATTGATGAAGGAGAATGTTATTTTGGTTGTCATTGATGTCAACACATTGTTGATTGACTTATTTTTTTGGACATTCAGAGACATTGTTAATAATTGTAAGATATAAAAATATAAAGGAATAAATACACACACACACACACACACACACACACACACACAAGTGCGCGCGCGCGCGCGCGTGTGTAAAGGTTTGGGGAAGATAAGATTCTCCTCCTAGCCCAAAATTCACAAAGGAAAGATCCACTTTGATCAACCATAAGAAAATGGTCAATGCACAAATGGATCAATCGATCAGAAATAAGAAGAAAGAAGAAAACCTTACATTCCCGGTTTATGGATGACGAGTGTGTAATAGATTTGAACTGATTAAAACCTTAATTGAAATGATTTGAAGACAAACTTACTAACATCAAAGTATAGCAGATCTGGAAATTGCTATTTTCTAGTGTCTGTATTGAGTTTTGGGAAATTCTGCAACCAGATTTGGAATAGAAACACAGAGACGGAGAAAACCCAGAAATACTTTTATTTTCTGATCAAGTTCAAACTTGACCCAAATATGGGGATGCAATTGCACCCCTTTATGTTGACCTCGACCTGCATTGCTCTGACGGAAATTTTGTTCACAGATCCTGAAAGTTGGCCGAACAAGATATCCAAATTTGCTCTGAAATTCATTGTCTCATACTTGTACCTAAAATAAAAATGGTTTTATTTGTTGAGGGAGGGGTTTTCCTTGGTCAAACCCTAGTTTTGGAATTAATCTTATAATAGAATTAAAATTACAGTAATAAACAAAGTAAATAGAATGATTCACCTTGCTTATGTTGAAACCCTTGTAGAGGATTCGAATCCTTGGATCCACAAGTATGGATGTGCCAAATGGATGTAAAATGTAGAATTTAGGATGTAGGATGAAGGATGTAGGATGTCTCAAATCAATTTCCTTTAGATCTTCAACACCAATCTTGAATGGATCTTGGAATAGGAAGAAGCTTGAATGGATGTGGATGGAGAAATCTTCAACAAGAGGGCTCCATAGAGCTTGAATCCTTCAATGGATACTAATGGATCTCCTTGATGATTCGAATGCTCGAAGGCTTGAATTCTTGAATGCTTGAATGCTTTGATCATGCATATATTATCCTTCAATTGATTTCTTAATCTTCTTGTGTCTTCTCTTGTCTTAGAGAAAATGAGAGGAGAAAAGCTTCCTTATATACAGATCTAGGGCACAAACTTCTAGAGAGGCTGACATAGGAGAAATAAATTCCAATTATGCCTATACCCCTAGAAGTGGACCTATATTAAACATATTTTTAAGATTCGTTACCTCGAAGACCAAAACAGTTGACCCGAAAGCGGGAATTAAATATTTCCAAACCTCGACATCTAGAAACTTTGGAAACTTGAAATTTGGACCCTAGGTCAGGGTCGAGGTTGACCTTGACCCAGAAGGTCAAACTTGACCTTGAGGTCAAGAACCTTAAGATTTCAAGGAAAGATGCCAAAAACATGCCGGAGAGAAGTGGAAAACATGGCAGAATAGGGGAAAAAGCCAGATCCAAGTCAAAGACCCATTCAAGGCATTTGACATGACCCCAAACGACCTACTCAGAGGGCTAAACTAGTACTAAATGGAAGTGCTTCTATTTTTCGATGATACAATAATATTTCACTCCACATTTCAACACAAACAATTATGGTTATGCATTTTGAAAAATATATTTAGGTATCTCCAATATATCTTTTTTTAAATGTTCATGAGTTTTGGTGCTTCGAATGGATTGCTTTATTAGTCTGGTAACTCTTTCTACCAGTTACTCTGGTTCTCCGGAACATGATTGTTGGCCAGTTAGTATGCACTTCATCACGTGAATGATTTAGGTTCTACAAATTTGGGACAAGACTAAGGATTGGATGAAGCATGTAAAATCAAGTGGATATTTTTGATAAATGTTTTGGCTGGCGTATGGAAACTAAATCAAAGTATATTATAAATGAAATGTGTAATGATTTAACTCAGCTAACTACTTGATTCTAGCATGTCTAGCTGACATGAAATAAGCTTTGGACTCCATATATGTTCATGCATGTGTTGAGAGAGAGAGAGAGAGAGAGAGAGAGAGAGAGAGAGAGAGAGAGAGAGAGAGAGAGAGAGAGAGAGAGAGAGAGAACCGAGTGAATATGCGAAAAAGAAGAGATATAATTTTGTAAAAGTTTTGCTGAAGCTTTTCAAATCCATACTACATAGGAACTGACTTCAACTTACATTAGATGCATATGTAATAGTTAATTATTCTCTTCTGGCACTGAGCCTTTCTCTTTCTTCAGACAATGAGCCCTTCGACAGTGTGTTGTGCAATGAGCATTGTAATATTACACATAACTAGTTATACAATATTGAGAGCTAACACTCTTTGTGGGTTTTCCCATTTGGGTTTCCACGATAAAAAACCCGGTGTTCTATTGTGTTCTTTTATTTTATGAATGGTATGATTGATCAATGTTACAGTAAGTAAAGTAAATCTTAAATTTTGAGAGAATATTGATTCAATTCCCGCTCCTGCCACCCCCTCCCACTCAATATTTTGTTTGTTCAACATACCTAAAAGTTCTTTCCATGGAAAGAACATACCTCAATTAAACCATTTTTCCTTTAATAAATTATTGCACCCATAGAATTTTTAGTTCATGCCTATGACAAGAATACTAATGCATTCATTACATTCAATTTTCTCAATTGTTCAATGTATCTTTATAAATAATTTAAAAATTTAGACAACAATAGTACAATCTATAATTACTTTTTTATTTATTGATTTAAAAAATGTCATTTATTTCTCTATTAATACATATAGAAAATAGTCATTGCAAATGCAAATTATTACATTTAAAAAAAAAATCACGTCAATAAATAACTCGAATGACATAAAAAACAATTATTCTTATAAGGACATGCATAGCAAATATTAAACACACATATATAGTTGGTATAGTAGATCTTATATAAAGATAATATAAACAAGTGCCACATAGTAGCCTGCACTTGCCGTAAATAGTTATAATTATATATGTAAATTTAATTCTAATTTTATTATAAATATTATATATATTTTAATTAATAGTTCTTTAATAAAAGTAAAATTAATATAGATTAAAAATTATAATTTCATTTGTATAGTTGTAATTGTAAAAATTTAAAATATAGTTATAAATTATAAATGTAAGGTAAAATTTAAATAATAATATATAAAAAGATAGTGAAATATTAAAATTATATAATATAGCATATATGATATATTACTTTTATATTATATATTATAGAATAATATATATTATATATTAGAAATTGTAATAATTATTTATAGCATATATATATTAAAAATATAATATAGTAATTTTTTTTAGAATAAATAATAATTATATATTATAAATAATTGAAATTTTTAATGAAAATAACATGTTTACATTATAAAATATAAAATATAATATCTCATAAATATACTATATTGTAAATTAAAAGACCAATTTCAAAATTATACAATATGAATATTACTATGTTTTGAATCTTTTCATATAATTTTTAATTAATATTTATTATTTAATGATTTAAATTAATATTATTTATTATTGAATAATAAAAAAAATAAAAAAAATAACATTATAAAATAGTTTAGACATACTATTTTATAATGTTATTTATTTTTATTTTTTTATTATTAAATAATAAATATTATTAATAATTAAACATTTATATCCACTATATATTATATTCATATTTTAATTAATTTTACATAATGTTTTTTTATAATTCAAATTTCAAACCATGCATATATTTTGGTTTTTTTTTGCATAATAGTAAAAAACAATATGTTCTCTATTGAGTTTATTGTTTGACACTAACTTTAATATTTTTTAGTAAATATGTTAATTTAAATATTTTGTTAGTAAATATTTTAGTTCAAATTATCCATTTTTCAAATTATTTTAGTTCTTATTTTCCCTTGTGCATTTGTTAAAATGTATCTTCACATTATTAATATCAAACATAATTGAATATAATACCCTATTAACACATTACATTGTCATTAATTAAGTGCCTTGTTTTAAAAAGGTTAAATTAATTATTTTAGGACTTAATGTCCATGGTAAATTTATCAATACATTTTTGCTCATATACAATACATTTATTATGCATACAAAGTACTTGTTAAAGCTTTATAGGGCCCAATTTGCTTTCATTTGCTTCATGCAGTGGATGATCCAACTTCTACAAATAAAAAATTTGCTTTCACATAACAACACAACTATTATTATAATACATTTTGAATAGTCCTTTGGCAAAACTAAAACAATCTTCTCAATAGACCTTGTTTGTTTTGTTTGCAATGTAGGTCTCATTTTAGTAGTCATATACAAAGCTCATAATTAAAGCTTAATACACCATGTTTATTTTTTCATATGATTAATGACAAAGGTTTATTTAAAGACAAGGAACATAGATATCATATCAAGATTTTTATGGCAATATCAAAGGTCTAGGGAAAATATGATATCTATGTTCCTTGTCTATTAATGACAAAGGGGAATAATTAAATATAGTTATAATATTAAATATAATTTATTATGGTATAATAGATTTGATTAGAAGATAATAATTTAATAAATAATTTTAGTAAATTTAATTAAAATGATACATGATTTTTAATTTTAATAAAATTTAAAAAATAATTATTAATTTTAATTATTTTTGTTTATTTCACAAAAAACTCATTTCATAAATTGAAAAAAGCATATCATCTTAAATCATAAGTATCAAAATGTTAAATGATGAGTATAAATTAAACAATTAAGTTTCGTAAATATGAGGGTATTGTGCCTTAATAAGAGAAAAAAATGAAGATATATTAGTCATTGTAACAAATTAATTATTAGTTTTTCTTATAATATAATATTAATGTATTCATTTTTCCATAGTTCACTCAATCATTGTATAGAATTAAAAATTTTGAATAACATTTCTACATTCTATAATTTATTTTAATATATTAATTTTAAAAATATCATTTATCCTTTTTCCTATTCATAATGTCATTCAGTCTATTCAATAAAATATATATTTAAAAAAAAATCTAACAATTGATATTTTCAATGTTCTAATTGTTTTTAATACTTTGCTCAATTTTAATGTATTTATTATTTGTATAAGATACAATAAACTATTAATGATACAAATATTAAACATCTTTGTATAATAATTCTAAATAATAACAACTTTGTACCAATTATACTTAATTTCCTTTAATAATTATTTTTTCTCCTGAATGTTTCATAGATGAAAGGTGATCGCTTAA
Organism: Thuja plicata; assembly: GCA_018584345.1. NCBI lineage: Eukaryota > Viridiplantae > Streptophyta > Pinopsida > Cupressales > Cupressaceae > Thuja > Thuja plicata. The sequence goes on from MU227649.1 coordinate 11,517,577, forward strand.
ACCAACTTAGAACCTATCTAAACACATATGTAAGAAAAAACAATATTCAAAAGGACGAAATTGATTAGAAATAAGATATACTAAAATTCTACTCTAAACATTTATCTTCCTCCACATCACAAAGAACAATCAACTAGATAACTAGATACATAAATGCTCTATATTTCCACTAATCTACTTACAACAATCAACTACTTGACATACTATATAACACAAACTTGACACAATACATCTCTAATCTCTAGAATTGATACCCCAAACGTAGTTCAAGCTGTAGATACTGATCAGCTTCTATCAAATTTATTTCACCCGGTTGGAGAGTAAGTGCAGGAGTTTTATGTATCAAATCATCTTCGCCAGCTGCTTTATAACCGAATAGAGGCCATCCGTGACTATTATCCAGCTGAAAACACCCAAGTTTGATAAGTTTGATACTTAATTTTTAACCTACTTAAACAAAGGTCTAAAATAGTTGAAACATAGACTAAAATATTACCTTGCCTAGACTCTGCTCTTTTTGTTGAATAATTTCACTCTGGAAAGAGCAGGGAATCAAGAAAGGTGTAAGCTATTTAAGTAAATTAAATGTTAGAAAACATTTTAAATATATGATATTTACAGTTCAATTTTTTTCTTAATATTTCTGATCAATCTCTATGATCAATCGTAGGGAATAGAATAAGATAAGAGAAGATAAATTCTTTATGATGACTTAAGGAGTTTGATCTAATGCGTCAAAGAGAAAACTTACACAATCAAAATCATTAGAGTAAGATAAGAGAAGATAAATTCTTTATGATGACTTAAGGAGTTTGATCTGATACGTCAAAGAGAAAACTTACATGATCAAAACCATTCACAGTCTATAGTATTCTTGTGCATGATTTCTAATTTTTTGATTGTGTAAACTTTTTGTCTCAACGTTTCTAATCAAACTCTATGATCTATCATCAGGAAAAGAGAAAAATAAGAAAAGAAAAATTCTTCATGATAGATTATGTAGTTTGATCCAAAATATTGAAGAAAAATTTATACCATCAAAAACCATTTATAGTCCATAGTATTGTTGTCATGCATGATTTCTGTTTTTTTGACCGTGTAAAAATTTTCCCTCAACGTTTCTGGTGAAACTCCATGATCTATCATCAAGAATAAACCAAAAAAAAAAGAAAAGAAATTCCTCATGATACTTTATGGAATTTGATTTCATTCGAAATGTTGAATAAAAAGCTTACACAATCAAAACCATTCATAGTCTATAATATTATTGTGCCTGATTTCTAGCTTTTGATTGTGTAAATTTTTTCCCTCAACATTTCCAATCAACTCCAAAAACCGTCATCAAATTTCTCCTCTATTATATTACACAACAAATAATTTCATTTTTAAAAACACTGAAATAAATTGGAAACTATGTTTTATTGTATCTTTTCCCTTTTTTTAATATGTTGTCATCTTTGATACTTTACATGATGAAATAGTTTCAACAGTACTACTCACTTGTCTTGATCTAACCCTGGATAATGCACTATTCAGATCAGCTCCAAGATTGTCCAGGTCCTTCAATGAAAGCTGGGTGAGATTCTCCCCCATCAAATGCCTGCTAGTTCATTAAATTTTATTTCTATCACAATATTCTTTCTGCCTTTTGAATGATTAAACTAGATAGTAAATAATAAATAAATACCTCAGAGCAATATGAAGCTTCTCATTGTCATCGAGTAAAGTTTTCAACTGGAAGGAAGTACTCTGTACATTTGGTCGATCAGGTCAAAATTTAACAACATTAGGCTTTAGTACACAAAATTTAAATTTTTTCATTTTTCCTTTAATCTTAATTTTTTTTTTTTCATTTTTCCTTTAACCATTATGATATACATCATGAACTGAATTCTGGATCTATTTTTACCGGCTGTTGTTCATGAAATCTTCCTTTACCCATACGGTATCTCTCTATGATCCGCTCTAATCTGTTAACATTATAAACTATTTCAATTTAAAAATAATATAAAAATGAGATTGCTATAAAAATTTAATTGTATAGTTTTCCAGTTAAATTCTTTGATTCTTATTTCATGAGTTCTAAATATGAATTTATTGACTAATGTTTCATAAATTTGAAACATAGATCAATAAATTTGATGAATTCTGATAGCAATATCATACTTTGATTTGCTACCACGAATATCTTATTTTTCAATATAAAAATGATTCCATTGATTTAATACACACAAATAACTAAATGATGAAGTAAATATAATAAATCTAATATCAAAAGTTTAAAAACATAAAACCAACGAATTTAAGTTAGATGGAATATGTATACAGAACAAATTAACATATTACTGGGTGGAAAATTGAGGCTCTGTGAATAATTTTCCCTTGCTGGAGAAAATGATCAAGGCAGCATCAACAGAACATAAAATAGAAAGCTCTCGAACTTTCTTTATAAGACCAGCTTTCCTTTTGCAGAAGGTAAGCTGCCTTTTTTTTGGATTCTCTATTTTCTTAATCTCTATTTTTTTCCTTCCCATATTGTTGCTGTAAAGAACACATGTGAACAGATATTCTCTTAAATGGACCTCAATCCAATAATGTACGCAAAAGATGCCCTTTGGGGACATGACTAATGTTGTTAGGATCGAGTACAAGGAGCACTTTCCCATTCTATTGCTTTGCTTTATAAGTGCCCATTCATTTTTGGAAAAGTGTTTGAAATTGGATGGTAAGGTACATATTGGACCATAAGGTGTCTATATGTTAGTGTAACATATGTTTGTCTTTGTAATAAGATTAGTATAGTTAAAGTTGAGATTAATAGGACCATCATTATGAGAGTTGAATTTGATTTTGGCTTTTATAATGTTTCATTCATTATTGTACTCAAAAGATGTCATTTTTGAGGTAGTCAATGACCACTCTAAGATTCTAATGTGTCCACTAAATTTTTTGAGAAGTACTTGATATTAGAACACAAAGTACATATCGGACCACAAGGTGTCTATATATTAATGTGACAAATGTCATCTACGATAGCTATTTGTCTTTGTAATAAGATTAATATAGTTGAAGTTGAGATTGATAGCAGCATCTTTATAAGGTATTTGAATTTGATTTTCTTTTTTTATAGGGCTTTGTCTCTTATTGTTTATGAAATATGCCATTTTTGAGATGACCTATGTTATAAGTTGTGAGTACAAGGACCGACCTAGGACTACATTTTATAGTATGTCACTTCAAGTTTTGAAGAGTGTTTGATATTAGATCACAAAGTACATATTGGACCACAAGGTGTCTATATATGAATGAACCAAGTGTCTTTTAGTGTGAGTACTTGTCTTTATAACAAGATTAGCATAGTTGGAATTGAGTGTAATAATAAGATTTCCATAATGTAATTGAATATGATTTTGTTTCTTATAATAATTTTTTTTTAATATTAATGTCCAAATGATTTGTTAATAGATGGCTTTGTAGATTGAATAGTTCATTTACGAGTGTTGAAAATATAATTCATAAAATTATTTAAATATATATAAATATTGATTAAATTTAATAATTTTGCAGACAATTTTAATTGATTAATGAAAATTATAAAAAAAATTACTATAGTATTTAAAATGTTATATTTCTATAAATAATTATAAAAATAAAACTAAATAATAATCTATTACTTCTATATATTAGACCACAAGGTGCATATTGAACCATAATGTGTTTATATATTGATGAAACACTTGCTACATGATGGAAAGTATTTGTCTTTGTAATAAGATTAGTATAGTGGGAATTGACATTGACAATAACATCCTCATAAGGTAGTTGAATTTGATTTGATTTTATATTTTATACAATTTCATTCATTATTGTACCAAAAAGATTCCATTTCCACGCCGGTTAATGTTCCTAGCAATGAGTACAAGGACCACGTTAGGACACTATACTTTGTATTGTGTCCATTCAAGTTTTGAAAACTATTTGATATTTCATTGTAAGGTGCATATTGGACCACTAGGTTCTAGATAAATGAACCAAGTACCACATTGATGAGAACTTATCTTTGTAGTAAGATTAGGATAGTTGGAGTTGAGCTTAATTGTATGATTTCCATAATGTCACTGAATATGATTTTCTTTCTTATAATAATATTTTTTTATATTAATTTGTTAATAGAGTACTTTGTAGATTGAATAATTGATTTATGAATATTAAAAATATAATAAAAATCACTAATTCAAATTAGAGTATTATCTTATTTGACTAATGAAGATCATAAATATTTAGTATAGCATTTAAAGTATTATATTTATTTAAGTAATATAAAATTATAACTAATATTTAAAAATTAACTATCTGCTATATTTTGTATTCAGGATGGTGTGGTATACCAGAACGAAGAAAGGTGCAAAAGAAAGAAATAAAGTGAGATGGAATGTCTGCCTCACTTTGTATGTGAGATAATATAAGGCAGACAGTTGTTGACATTCATATTTGCAATAATATGGATTGATATGTGATTTCCCTATACTACACGACAATGATTGGCTAAGTCCTAGGAGTGAAACATGCAAGTGATGAGATGCAAGGATGGGTTTGGAAGAGCTTGAAATCTACAACGACTGTGAATTTGCTACCAAAAAAACTTCTCATTGTGGATTTCGACAAGGAAAATGATAAAGACAAGAATGGAACCTTGGAAAAAATACCCTTGTAGTTTTGGCAATAGTTATGTATTCACAAAGAAGAGGAGCCCAAATTCTATTCCTAGTGATACATGTATCTTTGATGCACCAATCTGGATTTGACCATATAATCTATTGATATCAAAATGTTGATAGATGACATTGTTGATGATCTTATAGATTATGGTTGTCATTGTTGGCAAACCATTACATAGGTAAGAAATTTTTGTGTAAGTAAATGAAGTTATACCAACCGATGCGCAGTAATATCCAATCGGTAACAATAAGTTAAGTTAGAAAGGTAACCGGTGAACAAGAGAACAAGTGAAGGACAAATTGGTTGAGGAAGACAAGTTTTCTATATGTATATTGGAAGGTTTAAAGAAAAAATGTATACTATGATTTGTGAGCGTGCCACTTAGGTCACACCGGTAAAGGCATAAGTGAAGACACCACCAACCAGTCAGTTTAGTGAACAGGTAAAACCAAAGGTTGTTGAATAGTTTTGATCAATTGGCTAAATCGGTTATGACAATGCACGATTGAATGAGTCTAGATAACATGAAAAATATAGAATATTATTTAAAGAGTTGAATAAGTCAATTCTTAGGTAGTTGTGTGCAGATTTATGTATGATTCCAAGGTGTATTTTGGCTAATAATATTGAAGAAATATTTCACATTGGAGATAAAAACTTGAAGTTTATTATGGACGACACGGTAAGATTTTAATATTTCTATGACTTAGTTATGATTGATAAAGCTATTTTGGGGGGAAATATAAACCCTAATTAGGTTTACAATCAAAGGTAAACACATTATATAAGATTAGAAACGAACAAAGTTATGTTGTGGAAGAATAGCTAAATTGTTTTTGAAAAGTAAGATCTTGGACAACAATTGCATAACCAATTTCAGAGAAGATTCAAGGCCAGGTTCAAAACAAGAACAAAGTGTCAAAGGATCTAATTAGCAATTAGGAGTGCATATCATAGGTCAACTTTTATTTTTGTATTCCCAATAGTTTCAACAAGTTAAAATCCCTTAACTGGGTAGTCTCTAGAAAGACTTTATTGTAAATCCCCTAATTGGGTGAACACTGTAATAGTGGGATTAAATCCTTTAACAACGTAGTCTTTAATAGGACTATAGATACTTCTAACAAGGTATCAAACACTCCTAATAGTGTGAGTCACCTAGAAAGTGACATATTGTAAGCTCCTAACAGAGCACTCATTTCTACTGCAGTGAGAAGATTGTGGGTTTCATCTCCACCATGGTTTTTCTCTCTGACCAGGGGTTTCCATGATAAAAATATGAGTGTTATGTGTGTGCATGTGTTGTTATTTTATTCATTGTACTTTTACTTTACATTTACAGTTATGTGCTTATTACTTTGGAATTTTCTTTTGCTGCTATTCAGAGGTATAAGTAAAAGTCTAAAATTTTTATTATTCTTGATTCACCCCCCCCCCCCTCAGTACCTATTATTTCTAGCAATTTATATTACAGCAGGGACTCTGTAGAGGAAAATTTTGACANATTCTTGATTCCCCCCCCCCCCCCTCAGTACCTATTATTTCTAGCAATTTATATTACAGCAGGGACTCTGTAGAGGAAAATTTTGACAACTTGGGGAGTAGATCTGAGGTGATGGAAAGTTGTAGGTATGAAAGACAGTTGGAGGTAGCCAACGAGATGATTGAGGAGTTGAAGTATAGGCTTAACACTTCATTGGAAAAAAGGAAAGAATTGTATGAACAACTAAGACAAAGTCTAGACAACATTGATGAACTATTTGAAGGAAGTGTTAACTCTGCAGAAGCTGAGGCTACAATAGAAGATCTAATGGAAAGGAACAAGACCCTGACTAAAGAAGAAATCAAGATGATACAAAGCCCTTGGTATCACAATATGTTTTCAAAAAAAAGTTCAATATACAGACATACAAACCCTTTCAAAGGCTCTAACATCCTATCATTTCTCCTTTCATCTTCTTTGTCTCTAGGACCATCCATATGTCTCTCTCCAAATGAATGGTTTCTCAAAATTTGAAAACAATCACTCTACGAGTGGTGAATTCATTCTTCCTAGACATTAATAGGGTCATATGACACTTTTTAGTGTCACGACAATCCCCAAGTTCAACTTCTGCACTCCATCCTAAGAAACTCTAAGTCCTAAGGGCTAGTAGCCCTAACCAGAGAATTTTTTGAGGATAACTCCTAAAGTTTTCAAAGGACCTATTAAAAAAACCAAATATTTAGACACCCTTTAAGGAGGTACTCAAAACCCCAACTTCATAGGTCTTAACTCCAAGTTCACATACCCAGATGATACCAAGTACCTATTAGGCCTAATAGCCCTATTAGGTCACTTTTACATACAAAGTGATCTAAAAAGGGTTATTGGTGCAGGAGCACCCTAAGGTCTTTAGGTAGATCTTTAGACATTTTGGCTTGTAGGTTATTTTGGCCAACCATCCATGAATAAAGACTAATATATAAAGTCCCTAGTGTGTTTTGAGGTGTGATTAGAGTTAGGAAAGATTAGGGTTTGTATGTTGTTGGATCTAGTTGATTCTAGGGGTCTAGAACCTAGAAGTCAACTCAAAAGTCAAAGGGTTGACCAAAGTTCCAAAGTAGGAATATTTTTAAGTTTTTAATGTTATTAAGTCATTTGGTAAGGTTTGGAACCAATTAGGACCTTCAAAGTTGAGAAAGTGACATTTTGACAAAAGTTGTCAAAGTTGTCATGACAACATTTCTTAGATTATAGGAATCAGCTCTTATGATGCCCAAATACCAACCAGAGGGTCTAGATAGGTGGGATGGAAGTATATAAGGTTATTTCAACCCTAATATGATAGTTATATTTGATATTGTATGGATTGGTGTTTGAAAAGAACCAATTTGCAGTGTAACTAAGCTACAGAGCCATCATCCATCACTTTATTGGATTGAATGGATTGAATGAAAGCATGGAGAGTGTCTGAAATGTAATTCCTAAGATCTTTGTGGAATTATTTTAGTTTATTTTTCTTTCTGGTTAGGTTTTGTTTAATTTCTTGCATTTTGTAAGTTCACTGGCTAGTTTTGGTCCACTCATGTAAGAATGGATTTTCTTGGTGTTCCCATGGTTCAAACTCCATGATCACTTGGAATCCATTAGATCCTTGTACATACTTTTTAGATATTTCTTGTGGAGTGTGTGTGTGCAGGGGAAGCTTGAGAACATTCAGGCCCTAGGTGAGTACTGGTTATTCTGGCTAGGGTAACTGAACAGTGCAGAGGCAATGGAGGTTGCAGAGTGATTGGTATGTGACAATCAAGGATAGAGGAGTGTGGGGACATGAAGTGCATACCTTATCATGGAAGGAGAAGTTATGAGGAACTTAATTGATCAGCTAAAGAAGCCCAAGAAACCAAACTAGTCTCCATGCCCTAGAAACCCTTATTTTTAGGGGTTTGGTGAAAGTCCACTGTACGGACAGGGTAGACATCTGAGACATAGAAAATATTTAAGGGGAGGAAAAAACCACAAGGAATATGTAATTTTTTTCTATGGGTGTTGAGGGATTTTAAGAGAAAATCTAGCTTGTTTGTGTCTAGGAGGGATAATAGGCCTAAAAAGGCTACAAGGCCTAAAAGGATAATTATTTGGAACTCGATAGGGAAATGGATGAAAGATCCACAAAATTGGATCCATAGGGGTTGGGATCGACCTAAGGGGAGTTAGGAAACCAATCCACAAGAAGTTGACACCATTGGAGGTTTAGGTGATTAGGGAAGCCATGAAAGAGTAGAGCTATGGAGAAGAGTTTAATGAAGTGTTTGAAGTTGGTGGAGAGTTCCTAGTGTGTTAGGGGATTAGAGAGGCATCCTCTAGTTAGGGTAGTGATAGAGACCCTAAAAGAAGACGAAGAGAAAGGTCTTAGAGAGAGCTAGAAGGCTCTAGGAGAGGAGCTCCCCATAAAATTGGTAGCAGAGCCATTGAAAGACTTGGGAGTGGATTAGTGCATGTTAGAGTGGAGTAAATCCATAGGTGAGAAAATCATGGTGACCAATGCAGAGTTGGCCAAGGATTTTTTAGAGCAACAAATCAAGAATAGGCTTCTTGAAGAAGTAATGGAGGAAATGAAGATCAAGATGGAAGAAGTGGTAGAGACTGCCAGCAAGTTGAGAGAAGAAATGTATGAAGGGATAGATAAAGGAAAGAAACCAGTAGAAGAGGAGGTAGAACCAGAGCCTAACTCTCATCTACCTGAGGAACCATTCCTCAAAGCACTCAAGGCATTGAGTGGGAAGGCTCTAGAAGGAATATGAGTATTCTCTAGTAAGATGGACACTGAAATGACTATGGAATGGCTTGACAGGATGGAGAAACACTTTGAGTGTGATGGGATTACAGAAGCACAAAAGGTGAAGATAGCTAAGTCAAGGCTAAGAGGGAAAGCACTCACATGGTGGAAGTTCTTGCAGGAAGAAAGAGAGAAAGAGGGAAAGAAGCCCATAAAAAATTGGACAACAATGGTTGCAAAGGTGAAGGAGAATTACCTTCCAGAAGATTATGACATTCAACTGCATAAGAAGAGGCAGAACCTTAGGCAAAAAGATCTAGATGTGCCAGCCTATACCGAAGAATTTCAAAAACTTTGTCTTAGATCAAGAATCCAGGAGATAGAGAGTATCAAAGTTGCAAGATACCTTAATGGATTAAGGTGGAACATTAAATAATAACTTAGTCTCTTTACCCTGACTTCCATTCATAGTTGTTTTCAAATGGCTTTGAAATTGGAAGAAAAACTCAAGAAGAGGCAGGATTTTAGCTCCAGAGGTAGAGGAAGGGGTAGAGACAATAGAGGCAGCCATAGAGGAGGTTCAAGTGGAAGAGGCAGTCACAGTAGAGGACAAGGGGACTCTAGATATTCAGATAAAGGACAAGAAACAATCAGTAGGGGTGGATACAATAATAGAGGAGGAAGTTCTTATAATAGTGGCAGAGGAAGATCAAGAGGTTTTGGGAGAAGATCTCACTTTTCTTCTATGAAATGTTACAATTGTGGATAGATGGGGCATCCTACATATAGGTATCCAGATAAACCAACATCCTCACAAAGGGAGAAGAAGATAGCTTATGTCCAAGAAGAAGATTGCTCTAAACAATTAGAGGTGAGCCTAGATTTAGAGAAAGGAGAACACCTTATGTTGAGAAGAATGCTAATCAAGACACCCACGAAAGATGAGCACAAGTAGAGGAGGGCTCTTTTTAGATTGAAGTGCAAGATATTGGGGAAAGTGTGCAAGGTGATCATTGATTCAGGGTCAACAGATAATGTCATATCTGAGGAGGCAGTAGAGAAGTTGAAACTCACTAAAATCCCACATATGTGTGCTCATAAAGTTACATGGTTGAATAAGGGTCAAAAAATCTTGGTGAATGAACAAGTGTGGGTAGAATTTTCCATTGGAAAAGTATTAGGATAAGATACTATGTGATGTGTTTCCAATGGATGCTTTCCATCTATTGCTTGGCAGACCATGACAGTATGACAGAGAAGTTTTCCATAATGGAAAAGATAACAAGTACTCCTTCAAGAAAAATTGGGTAACTTTCAAAATACAATCTTTAATAGAAGAGGACATAGTGGAGAAGGCAGAATCTAGTGCCATGTTGATGAATGGAAAACAATTCTAAGGGATATGAAAGATGAAGAAGTTGGCTATGCAATCTTGTTAAAGCCAAAGGAGGAGGAAACTCATAAGCAAGCACCTACGGAAAAAGAGGTGAGAGAATTGTTGGATCAGTTCAAGGATATAATTTGTGAGGGTACACCAGCTTCACTACCACCAAAGGGGGAGATAAGTCATCAGATTGACTTCATACTAGGAGCATCATTTCCAAACAAAGTGGCATACAAGATGACACCAGAGGAAAACAAGGAGATAGCAAGGTAGGTGCAAGAGTTGTTGGATCAAGGATTGATTAGGAAAAACATTAGCCCTTGTGCTTTCCCAGTGGTGTTGGCTCCTAAGAAGGGAGGAAAGTGGAGGATGTGTACTAATTCTAGGGCAATAGATAGGATAACTATCAGGTATAGATTTCCAATTCCTAGAATAGAAGACTTGATGGATTGCATGGGGGGTGCTAAGTACTTCTCTAAAATTGACTTGAAGAGTGGGTACTATCAAATTAGGATGAAGGAAGGTGATGAGTGGAAGTCTACATTTAAGACTACAGAGGGGTTGTATGAATGGTTAGTTATGCCCTTTGGGCTTACCAATGCACTAAGCACCTTTATGAGGGTGATGAATGAGGTCTTGAAGGACTATACAGGAGTTTTTGTAGTTGTTTATTTAGATGACATCCTCATATTCAGTAAAACCAAGGAGGATCATATGAAACACTTGGAGTTAGTGTTGAAGAAGTTGCAGGAGGAGAAACTCACCATAAACCTTGAGAAGAGTGAGTTCATGAAGGAAGAGCTAGTCTACCTTGGCTTTGTAGTTTCCAAGGGTGATTTGAAAATGGATAAAGAGAAAGTAGAGGCTATATTAAACTGGCCTACTCCTAAGATAGGGATAGAAGTTAGGAGCTTCCATGGGTTATCCCAATTCTATAGGAAGTTCATTAGGAAATTCAGTGAGATCTATGCTCCAGTCCTAGAGACTATCAAAGGAGGATTGAAGACCAAATTCATATGGACTAAGGCAGATAATGAGGGGTTTGAAAGGTTGAAAAGAGAAGTATCCACTCAACCTATCTTGTTGTTACCTATCTTTGACAAACCATTTATTATGGAGTGTGATGCAAGCAACATTGCAGTAGGAGCTGTCCTAAGCCAAGAAGGTAGGCGTGTGGCCTTTTTCAGTGAAAGACTAAATGAGGCTAAGTCTAGGTACTCTTCCTATGACTTGGAGCTATATGTTCTTGTGCAAGCCTTAAAGAAGTGAAGGAATTATTTATTTCCTAAAGAGTTTGTTGTCTTTACAGATAACCAAGCATTGAGTTACATAAAAACTCAAGACAAGCTTAGCTTGAGGCACATAAAATGGATGGAGTTCCTACAGTCATATACCTTCCTATAAAACATAAGAAGGGGGTGAAAAACAAATTTGCAGATTCCCTTAGTAGGAGACTACTTACCATCCAAGAGATTCAATTGCAAAGTATAGGAGTTAAAGGTTTTAAAGACCTATATGAGGGAGATTCAGATTTCTTAGAGATTTACAAAGTGTGCAAAGATTTTGAGAATCACTTTCATAGTGAGTTTGCAGAGTATACATTGCAGAATGGGTTTCTATTCAAAGGCAATCAACTTTGTGTTCCAAAAGGTTCAATTAGGGAGAACCTCATTCAGGAGAAACATAATGGGAGCCTAAGTGGACACTTTGGACTAAATAAGACATTGGACTTAGTGGAAAGGTTCTATTGGTGACCAAAGATGCAGAAGGAAGTGAGAAGATATGTGGAGCAGTGTGGCATATGTCAGAAGGCTAAAGGCACTTCATCAAATGCAGGACTTTACCAGCCATTACCCATCCCAAGTAGACCTTGGGAGTGCATAAGTATGGACTTCATAGTGGGGTTACCTAGTACTCCAACTGGTTTAGACAGTGTGTTTGTAGTGGTAGACAGGTTTAGTAAAATGAGCCACTTCATACCATGCAAAACCACACATGATGTCAGCCATATTTCCTACTTGTTCTTCAAGGAAATAGTGAGGATTCATGGCCTACCAATGACCATTGTTGCAGACAGGGATGTGAAGTTCATGGGTCACTTTTGGAAGACCCTATGTAAGAGACTAGGTACAAACTTATCTGATGGATCTGCCTATCATCCTCAAATGGATGGGTAGATTAAAGTAATAAATAGAGTTCTTGGGAAATTTCGTAGATGTCTGATAAAGGAATATGGACAAGGATGGGAGCAAGTTATTCCACAGGTAGAATTTGCCTATAATGATAGCACAAATAGGACTACAGGGAAAATTCCATTTGAGATTGTGTATGGGGCACATCCAAGGGGTGTGATGGAGCTCAGAGACCTCAAAGGATATGAGGGAGTTAGTGGACATGTTGATGAATTTGCACAATCAATGAAGGAAGTGCATGAACAAGTGCAAAAGACCTTAATGGAGGCCAATCAAAAGTTGAAGGCAAAAAGAGATGAGGGAAGAAGATATTTGCAGTCTGAAGTGGGAGAGTTAGTAATGGTGTTCCAAAATAAGGAAAGACTACAAAAGGGGATACCTAGTAAGCTACAGATGAAAATAATTGGACCTTGCAAGATATTGGCTTAGTATGGGCCTAATGCTTATAAGGTGGAGTTGCCCAAGGAGATGTCAATCTCTCCAATCTTCAATGTGAAGGATTTGATCAAGTATAAGGGGCTAGATATGGATGAATTGTAGTATAGTACATAGGTGCATAAGGATATGGGAGAGTTCAAGACTCTGGAACAAGTCAAGCCACAAGTGGAAAATATATTGGATTCAAGGGTAAAGAAGAAGAAAAGACACAAAGTCTATATGGAACATCTAGTGAAGTTGAGATAGCAACTAGAGTTAAAAGCCACTTGGATAGCTGAGAGTGACTTCAAGAAGCATAGAATCAGTGAGGAGTTCCTGACACCATAGGTACCTTAACTTTCTTTTTGCAGAGGGAGGATGGTGTAGGAGCACCCTAAGGTCTTTAGGTAGATCTTTAGACATTTTGGCTTGTAGGTTGGTTTGACCAACCATCCATGAATAAGGACTAATATATAAAGTCCCTAGTGTGTTTTTAGGTGTGATTAGAGTTAGGAAAGATTAGGGTTTGTATGTTGTTGGGTCTAGTTGATTCTAGGGGTCTAGAACCTAAAAGTCAACTCTAAAGTCAAAGGGTTGACCAAAGTTACAAAGTGGGAATATTTTTAATTTTTTAATTTTATTAAGTCATTTGAGGTCATTTGGTAAGGTTTGGAACCAATTAGGACCTTCAAAGTTGAGAAAGTGACATTTTGACAAAAGTTGTCAAAGTTGTCATGACAACATTTCCTAGATTTTAGGAATTGGCTCTTATGATGCCCAAATCCTGACCAGAGGGTCTAGATAGGTGAGATGGAAGTATATAAGGTTATTTCAACCCTAATCTGATAGTTAGATTTGATATTATACGAATTGGTGTTTGAAAAGAACTAATTTGTAGTGTAACTAAGCTACAGAGCCATCATCCATCACTTTATTGGATTGAATGGATTGAATGAAAGCATGGAGAGTGTTTGAAATGTAATTCCTAAGATATTTGTGGCATTATTTTAGTTGATTGTTCTTTTTGGTTAGGTTTTGTTTAATTTCTTGCATTTTGTAAGTTCACTGGCCAGTTTTGGTCCAGTCATGTAAGAATGGATTTTATTGGTGTTCCTGTGGTTCAAAATCCATGAACACTTGTAATCCATTAGAGAATTGTACATAATTTATAGAAATGGCTTGTGGAGTGTGTGTTTTTATGGGAAGCTTGAGAACATTCATGCCCTAGGCGAGTACTGGTTATTCTAGCTAGGGTAACTGAACAGTGCAGAGGAAATTGAGGTTGCAGAGTGATTGGTATGTTCCAATCAAGGATAGAGGAGTGTGGGGAAATGAAGTGCAGACCTTATGATGGAAGGAGAAGTTATGAGGAACTTAATTGATTAGCTAAAGAAGCCCAAGAAACCAAACTAGTCTTCATGCCCTAGAAACCCTTATTTTTAGGGGTTTTGTAAAAGTCCACTGTACGGACAGAGTAGACATCTGAGACCTATAAAATATTTAAGGGGAGGAAAAACCCACAAGGAATATGTAATTTATTCTAGGGGTGTTAAGGGATTTTAAGAGCAAATCCAGCTTGTCAGTGTCTAGGAGGGCTAATAGGCCTAAAATGGCTACAAGGCCTAAAAGGATAGTAATTTGGAACTCGATTGGGAAATGGATGAAAGATCCTAAAAATTGGATCCATAGGGGTTGGGCTAGACCTAAGGGGAGTTAGGAAACCAATCCATAAGAAGTTGACACCATTGGAGGTTTAGGTGATCAGGGAAGCCATGAAAAAGTAGAGTTATGGAGAAGGTTTTAATGAAGTGTTTGAAGTTGGTGGAGAGCTCCTAGTGTGTTAGGGGATCAAAGAGGCATCCTCTAGTTAGGGTAGTGATAGAGAACCTAAAATAAGACCAAGATAAAGGTTTTAGAGAGACCTAGAAGGCTCTAGGAGAGGAGCTCCACATCAGTTATTATGATTACCACACTAATTGGGACACTAAGGAGGACACTTGAATAAAAAATATGAAATCTCATACCTTGAATCCACCACTTGTTGAGGTTATGCTCATTCTAGTACCTTTTTGGATAGTCACATGATGATGCCCATCCCAACATTTCATTTTCACAACACTCCACCGGTCATCTCCCACTCTAAGACCACATAAATATCAAATTACACTCCCATACCTTGCAAACACTTGAGTCTTAGATTTTTCCCATGGTGAATTTTCAAGATATGAGTTAAATTCTATGAAACCCTACGTATGGGAGGGTTTCTCAATTATATCTACAAAATCTTCTCTAACTCTCATTCTTCTTGACTAATTCACTCCAAACTAATTGAAAAAAAAATCTAGAACATGGATGAAACTTTTCATATTGGAATTTATTCAAAATGAATCCATACGGGATTGTACCAAAATAAAATACATAAAAAATGCAGGAAAATCACAGTAATTCTTATTGTGCAAGTGTCAACTTTACAAATTCATCAACCCCCTTTAAATTATATTTTGGTTGTTTTGAAACATATTTCCCAATTTTTCATGACTGGAATTGACATGTTATGACTGTTGGCCTTCCAACTTCCAAAATCTTGTAACGTTGTTGAAAAGTTGCATTATGCAACCTGGTGATATCCTAAATTTTTTGAATTTAGAAGTCCCAATCCATTATCAAGAAGCAAGTTTCTCCATACTAAAAAAAATAATTGGAAGGAAGCTTTATGACACAAATAAATAGAACTAACTAATCGAAGCCTTCAGAAAATACTGGAATTTCAACCTACTACAAAGATGATGCCGATAGGGGCTTAAGATGGTCAAATTTTAAAAATCTAAAACTGACCCAGTTCGGGAAATCAAATTTCCTATCTCCAGAAAAAATCTTAGCTTTTGATAATGTGTTTTGGATTTTTGACCAAATCCAAATCCGAAAGTTAGGTAGTTATTTTTTAGTTAGTTTAGTGTTTTTTCAAAATATTTTATAATAAGGGTTGTGTCTTTTCACCTTAAGGAGGTGTGAAAGCCACTCAAACACATATATATACATAATGTAAAATGTAAAAACAACACAATACAATAATATAATTTCACATATTTGGATATTTTTTAATCAACAAGTATAAACATGAACCTGAATGTACTATTTTTTCAAAATCAATAAAGATAAGTCATTTTTCTTTCACATGTGTAATAGTTTCATTATCATTTTACAATTAGTCCCTCGGATAAACCAATAGAACTTCTTCAAAGTGATAGTTTGAT
>MU227649.1:11548755-11564156 GCA_018584345.1 Thuja plicata
CTATCATTTGGAGTTCAAAGACAACAAGTGCATCATTAACAACAAGGATGGAGACATGATTGCATCAGGCTCCAAAACAAAAGGTAATGTTTTTCAGCTTAATTCTGATGTAAGTTGTTTTTTTGCACAGGTGGATGACAGTTGGTTATGGCACAAGAGACTTTGTCATATCAACTTTGATAATATAGTAAAGATCAGCAATTTTAAGGCAGTTAGAGACCTACCAAGTATTGGAAGACCAGTTGACACAATATGTAGGGAATGTGTTATGGGAAAGCATGTAAGGAGTTCCTTCAGAAGTAACTAGAACTTAGCTGAGAACAAATTAGACCTAGTGCATACAGATTTATGTGGCCCAAGTCATGTTCTGTTGCTCAGGGTGTTCTTTGCCCTAGTCACTCTATTGCTCAGTCATCCTTTGTCCGAGTTGTTTATTTTGGAGTTGGATTTGGTGGTCGACTTTTGCATTTAATTTTTGTGGCTTGATTAATGTGGGATCTCTCATTAAGGTTTGTGTGGACCTAAATCTATGTTGGTGCATTGTCCTATGTATTTTTTTATTAATTGTAGCCAATTGGTGCATTTAATATCTATTCATTGTAGAGTGTATAGATGAATTGGTCATTTAATTATTGTTTACAAGTTGACTTGTGGCAATTTTGTATAAAAGGGAGTCTAGGTTGATGTTTAGAGATGATAGAGGAAAGGGAAGATAGATAAAGGTTAGAAAAGTAAGCTAATAAGATGAATTATTGTAAGTTGCTACAGATACTTTTAATTGGGTAGACAGAGATTGCAGATTGCTTGGTGGCTTGTGAGCACAAATTTAGATCTAGTTTCTTCCACTTAGTTATATGGTAGATGGTTACAGTTGGATCTTGTGATATCTTGTTGAATCTATTGATGTAATTGACCCTAATTGGGAAGGCCTTACAACCTGACATGTTTCATATAATTGGAATTCTGATATAATATAATTTGATATTGATATATCTTCTTTTGTGTTGTTTCTATTGTGTGTTCTTGTTGTTGGCTGCAACTTTGGACAGTCCTTTATTGGATCCTCTGACCTTGACTGCATTAAGTGGTATCATAGCTGCTCATTTGTTTCTTGTGGAGCTTAGCATTTTTGAAGATCTGGAGAGATGACTTTGAGAAGATTGGACCCTAGGGCAATTCCAGATCTTTCTAAGGAGGTGGAAGTGAGGATAAAAAAAGATTGATATTTGAGATGGCGGTGATGAAAAATGAAATCATAGAAGGTATCAGAAATATTAGATTTCATAGAGGTCCGAGAATGGATAATGGTTATGTAGAAGCTGCTGAAGATTTTGAAGGTGCTAGATCTAGTGGAGATGAAAGAGCTGATTGGATAGAGAGATCTTGAGGAGACAGAAATGGTCAGTTGTAGAGATTTGGTGCTTGGTTGAGTACAAACTACAGAATGGAGGTGTCCAATTTCTTAGGTACATTGAAGCCTAAGGATATGATTGATTAGATCAGTGAGTTAGAAGACTACTTTGAGTTGGAAGACATTGAAGATCTGCTTAGAGTGAGGTTGGCATAGACTAAGTTGAAAGGACATGCTGCTTTATGGTGGAAAGAGTTGCAGAAGGACCAAGAAGAAGAAGGTGAGATGAAGATCAATCGGTGTAGGTTTATGGTGGCAAAACTAAAGGCTAAGTTCATTCCTGCTGAATATGAACTTGATTTGTTTAATAAATTGCATAATCTAAAATAGAAGGAGATGACTGTGGAAGATTATACTGAGGAGTTCTACAAGTTGAATATTCGGTCTGGGCATAGAAAATTTTTTAAGGAAAAGGTGGCAAGGTATGTTAATGGTTTGAAATTCAATATCCAAGATGAGATTGGTATGTTGAAGAATTTCTCTATAGAGGATGCTTATCACCATGCATTGAAGGTAGAAGATAAGTTGCAGAGGAGAAATTATGGTAATTCCCTAGGGAAAGAGAAGCAAGAGTAGTCAGTAAAGGATAAACTGAAAGTTGAGGATGAACCAAAACCTATTGAACTAAGGAGAAGAAAAGGTAGAGGTGTATTCAGAGGTACTTGTTACAACTATGGTGAAGAAGGACATCGATCATTTGAATGTCCCCATGTAGATAAGAAGGTTGGTAGTCACTGAAATGCTATGGTTAATGAGGTTACTGAGAATGAATCTGAGGTGGAGGGTATGAATATTTTCTTAGGATAAATTTTCTATCCTCAAAGCAAGCTAATTCTTGTCAGAGGAAGAAATTGTTTAGGACTGTGTGCAAGTCTGGTGGTAAGCATTGTAAGGTGATTGTTGATGGAGGAAGTACTGATAACCTATTTGCTGAGGAGATGGTTCAGAAAATTTGTTTAAAAAGGTTAAGGAATCATTTTCATTATAGGATAAGTTGGTTACAAGATGGTCATGCAGTAGAGGTGAAAGAGTAGTGCATGGTGAGTTTTTACATTGGTACTTATAGAGATGACGTATTATGTGACATTATGGAGATGAGTTCTTGTCATATTTTACTTGGAAGTCCTTGGAAGTATGATAGAGAGGGTATTCATGACTCTAAAATAAATTCCTTTACTATACTAAAGGATGGGCAGAAGTCTATTTTGATTCCTTTGAAGGATGCAAAGCTCGGTAAGAGGAACTTGAGCATTGGTAGCCAATTTGAAATGATTGTAGATATTGGTGCAGACATAAGTGTGCATAAATATGAAGATAAATTAGCAAGTACTAGTGGTAAAAGGAAGCAGAAAAAGAACCAAGGGTAGAGTGTGTCGGCTGAGGACTTGGAAGACATGTATATCAAGAACCAGTTTGGGATCTATGTGCTGAATCCCAAAAGATGTTCATCCAGCTTCTGAGAACATCTTTTTGCACCTGAGGTGTCTGATGCAAGAGCATCCTGGGGTAGTTGGAAATCCTTCTCAACCAAAAATATGTTTTCTTTTATTCTTTAGTTTGTTTGGAGACTACTCGATGAAGTGCCTTGTTGCTCGGGCTGTGTCGCTCAGGTATGCTTGTTTTGAGTTGGTCTCTTTTGCTCGGGTTTTTGTTGCTCAGGTTTCTATCACTCAGGTTTCTCTTTTTTTTCTTGGGTATGCTTGGCCCAAGTCATGTTCTATTTCTCAGGGTGTTCTTTTCCCGAGTCACTCTGTTGCTCTGTCAACCTTTGCCTGAGCTACTTATTTTGGAGTTGGATCTTGTGGCCGACTTCTGCATTTAATTTCCATGGCTTAATTAATGTGGGATGTCTCATTAAGGTCTTGTTGGACCTAAATCTATGTTGGTGCATTTTCCTATGTATTGTTTTATTAATTGCAGCCGATTGATGCATTTAATATATGTTCATTATAGAGTGTATGACCGACTTGTTCATTTAATTATTGTTTACAAGACGACTTGTGGCAAGTTTTTATAAAGGGAGTCTAGGTTGATGTTTAGAGATGATAGAGGAATGGGAAGATAGATAGAGGATAGAGGATATCAAAGTAAGCTAATAAGATGAATGATTGTAAGTTTCTATAGATAGTTATAAGTGGGTAGACAAAGATTGTAGATTGCTTGGTGGCTTGCAAGAACAAGTTCATATATGGTTTCTTCCACTTAACTATATGGTAGATGGTTACAGTTGGATCCTTCAAGATATTGTTGAATCTATTTATATAATTGTCCCTAACCGGGAAGGCCTTACAACCTGGCATGTTACCTATAATTAGAATTCTGAGATAATATAATTTGATATTGATATATCTTGTGTTGTGTTGTTTCCACTTTGTGTTATTGCTGTTGGCTGAAAGTTTGGATAGTCCTTTATTGGATCCTCCGAACTTGACTGCATCAAGGTTATCTTCTTTTGTCATACTAAATATGAGTAGATCATCTAGATACACAATGAAAAAATTCCTAATGAATTCACTTAGGACCTCATTTATTAACCTCATAAATGTGTGTGGTGCATTTGAAAAGCCAAAGGACATAACTTTCCATTCATATAAGCCCTCATTAGTATTAAAATAAAACATCCATTAATCACTAAGTCTTATTCTAATCTGATGGTACCCATTTTTAAGATTAATCTTTGGAAAAATATTTAGCACTCCCCAAACAATCCAAAATATGTTCTACTCTAGGGATTGGGAACCTATACCTAATTGTGATTGTGTTAATGACCCTTGAATCTGTACAGAGCCTCCAAGTACCCTCCTTCTTTGGTGCAAGGAATAGTAATACTGCACATGGACTGAGAATTTTTCCAATCAGCTGCGAATAAAGAAATTCTACAATCTATCTAGAAATCTCCTCGTTTTGTTGTGGCATAAGCTTATAGGAATCTTTATTTGGTAATGTTGCTCCTAGGATCAAATTTTTGCAGCGACTTATATCTATGATAGGATGAAGTGATTTGGGCATACCTTGAGAAATGAATCCTCTGTATTTTTCTAGAATCTCTTGGACTTCATATGGAGCCCACCATTCTCTATGCTATCTTTTACCTCCTTTAGGAACTCCTTTCTCTCCATTAGCATCACTTTAGCCTCCTTGTGCTTGGGTTCTTCTTTATCTTCAATGAAAGGTAGAAACTCAATTGTGTTCCCATCTTTGACTATGGTGTATGTGTTCCTCACCCTGTCATGGAAACTTTGAAGGTCATACTGCCAAGGCCTCCCAAATAATAGATGGCAAGCATCCATTTTTTCAATGTCAAACAAAATCTTATCCTTGTAGGTTCCAGTTTGGAACTCTACCCAACCTTTCTCTTCCACAACTTATTTTTGTCCTTGTGTTATCCAAGATACCTTATAAGGGTATGGATGAGGGATCATCTTTAGTTTCAAATTCTCTACCATCTCCATGGACACAAATTTATATGTAGACCCTAAATCAATTAGGATTTTGTAGTCTTTTCCACCATATTTACAAGTGGTTCTGAAAATGGAATTTCTCTAAGGTGGTTCCTTAGTCATGGGCCTCTTCAATAAAGTCATCCACATCATTAGGTTCTCCCCTCTTTCAGGGTAACTATAATAATATGGATCATTCACACTCCTAAATTTAGCCACACTTTGGAAGTCATAGTTGTCTTGAACCTTGGTGTTTCTTCTTTCTCCAAAAATACTAGTGCTTTCTTTGTCTGGACATCGAATGGCTATGTGCCCCTCCTAATTATAATTATAGAACCTTATAGTTCCTCTTCCCTAAGATCTCCCTCTAGAGGGTGTTCTTCTTCCTCTAAAGTTACCTCTCTAATTATTTCCCTCATTTCTAGTATTCTCTTGGTTACAATCCCCTTGGAATCCAAAACCATTTCCTCTACCTCTAAAAGGACTCCTTTCTCCTTGCTTGTTCCTTCATGTGCCCCTTCTCCTTCTTAAATCCTCCTCAACTTTCATGGCTAATTGATAGAATTTGTTTATTGTCTCATGGGTAAGAAGATTTCATTCTTCTTGGATGTTGTACTTCAGTCCATTCATGTACCTTACCACCCTTTCTTTTTCACTTTCTCTAGTTTTTCTCTTCACATAGACTTCATGAATTATTCTATATAAGAACTTACATCTAAGTCCCTTTTCTTGATATTCAGCCTCTTCTTATGTATTTGAACTTCATAGTCCTCAAGGATATATGCCTATTTGATCATTGTTGACATTCTCTTCCATGTAGCCACTGGATTTTTGTCTTCCTTTACCCTTTCATCTTGGATGAAGTTCCACCAAGTCAATGCAGCCCCTTTCATTTTTTAATTGTCCATCTTAGGCCTCTAATGCTCTGGGATATCTTCACACTCAAAAAAATTATTCAGGGAGTCTAACCAATCCATGATTGAATCAGGTTCCATCTTACCTGCGAACATTGGAAGTTCCATCTTCACATCCAAAGTCCTTCTCTCCATAGAATTTAAGGCATTAAGAAGGCATCTCTGGTCTACAAAAACCTAAAACTATTCCTACTCTGGGATCTCCTCTTC
Organism: Thuja plicata; assembly: GCA_018584345.1. NCBI lineage: Eukaryota > Viridiplantae > Streptophyta > Pinopsida > Cupressales > Cupressaceae > Thuja > Thuja plicata. The sequence continues at coordinate 11,554,731 of MU227649.1, forward strand.
ATCCCATTCCTCACCTTCACCAAATTCTCCATCCCTCTTCTTCATTTTTTCCTTCAACTTCTCTATCTCTTCTCTCATGGATCTATTCTCAGCCATCATCGCTCTGCTATCTTCCATCCATTCCCTAACCAATCTGGATAACTCCACATTATTCATCCTTGTAGGGATATCTTTTCCTCTCTGCTTTCCATCTCTATTTAGATCATTTTCCCAAAAAGATCTTCCTATGCTCTGATACCAATTTAATGTAGAGCCCCTGGTATCATAATAGGTTTTCAAAAATAGGTTCAATATACTAACATACAAACCCTTCCAAAGTATCTAACATCATATCATCTCTCCTTTCATCTCCTTTATCTCTAGGACCATGCATAGGTCTCTCTCCAAATGAATGGTTTCTCAAACTTTAAAAATCACTCTACCAGTGGTGAATTCATTCTTCTTAGACATCAACAGAGTCATATGATACTTTTTAGTGTCATGAAAATCCCCAAGTTCAAGTTCTGCACTCCCTCCTAAGCAACTCCAAGTCCTAAGGGCTAGTAGCCCTAACTAGAGATTTTTTTAAGGATAACTCCTAAAGTTTTCAAAGGACCTATTTAAAAAAGCACATATTCAAACACTCTTTAAGGAGATACTCCAAACCCCAACTTCATAGGTCTTAACTCCAAGTTCACATACCCAGATGATACCAAGTACCTACTAGGCCTAATAGCCCTATTAGGTCACTTTTACACACACAATGATCTACAAAGGGTTATTATGATTACCACACCAGTTGGGATACTAAGGAGGACATGAAAATAGAACAAATATGAAATCTCATATTTTGAATCCATGATTTATTAAAGTTATGCTCACTGTAGTACTTGACTAGATAATCGCATGACAATGCCTGTCCCAATATTTCACTTGCACATCACCCCACTAGTCATCTCCAACTCTAAGACCACATAAATATTGAAGTACACTCTCATACCTTGCAAACATCTGAGTCTTAGATTTTCCCCATGGTGAATTTGCAAGATATGAGTGAAACTCTACGAAACCCTAGGTATGGGAGGGTTTCTCTACTGTATCTAAAAAATATTTTCTAACTCTTGTTCACCTTGATTAATTCACTCCAAAATAATCACAAAAAAATCTAGAACATGGCTGTAACTTCATAGATCATACTTTCTTCAAAATCAATCTTTACGAGATCGTACCAAAATATAATATAGAAAAAATGGAGGAAAATCACAGTAGATCTTATTGTGCAAGTGTCAAATTTACAAATTCATCAACCCCCCTTAGAATTTGATTTGGTTGTTTTAAAACATATTTACCAATGGTTCATAACTAGAATCGACAGGTTATGACCATAGGCCCTCCAACTTCCAAAATGTTGGAATATTATTGAAAAGTTGCATTATGTAACATTGACAACTTTTCCAATTTTTGCACTTTTCACACAATATTAAAACCCCAAACATATGGGTGTGACCCCTTGACTAAAAAAAATTCAAAAATATCTAAGGACAACTAGAAAACATCTGAGGAATTTCATAGACCCCTAGTGCCCATATGTCCAGTGTCGCTTACAAATCACCTACCTAGGATATTGGGTTACAAAATGGGGTAACCTATTACAAATTGAAATCACACATATTTCCTTCTCTAAACCATTTGATGTTGGATCTAAATATCCTCTTTGGTATCCATGTCTTTCTTGGTAGATGCCCCTACATCAAAAGAATTTCCTGGCCAACTAAGAGAAAGTATAGGCAAAATTGATGAACTATCTGAAGGAAGTGTTAACTCTAAAGAAGTTGAGGCTACAATAGCAAATCTGATGGAAATGAACAAGATCCTGACTGAAGAAGAAACCAAGATGATAAGAGAAGAAGAAAGTCAAGCCATAAGGATGTGTGAAGTTCTTGAAGGTATGCCAGTTGCTGAAGATGTAAAAAGAACTGTTGAAAGTGCAAAGAAGAATGTTGAAGAATTGATTGGAGAAAATGATATTATACTTTAGAGATTGACATATAAGAACCATGAACTGAATGAACAACTAAGTGACACTGGTGATGAAAACTTACAAATGTGTGCTGAAAATGAAACATTGAGACAAGAGAATGAACAAATGAAAGAAGACTTGAAGATTGAGAGAGTGCGATGTTTTTATTTTCATAAGATTGGACATCTAGCAAGAGATTGTAGACAAGAACCGATCACCAAGAAATGAAGATAGGAAAGGTAAAAATACTGTTGATGTTGAATAAGTGAGGAATGAGATGAAGAAGATATGTGTGAAGAAGGAAGAAATGAAATAGGATGCCAACGTATCGACATGTAACCCACCATCCTCTGGCGCAGGGGATTCATCCTCAAACTAAGCAAGTAATTTTTTCTTAGGGACTGAATTTCATAGTTATATCTAACTACGCCCTTATAATGATGAGTCATAATATATGTTTTCATCATGAGATGCATTGATGTTAATTTTGATGAATTACAAAGACAAGAATTATTAGTGGGTATGGAGAGAGGGACTATACTATGCTTCTTATTCATTAATGTTGTCAGCCATTGTGGAGTGGTGTCTTCTATAGCTTTGACATTGGTGGAATTTTTCAGGGTAGACATAATCTTCAAGTTTGAACCATCTAAATTCAATATGTCATCCTTGTGTTTTTTTGATTCCATAGTTTGCATGCTGAAGTTTTGATATTTTTCCTTCTCTAGTTTGACATAAATCACCTCGTCACTGGCCATTTACTTTTTCTTTCTAGCTTTAGCTCTGGAACTAGTCACAAGAACTATAGGGAAGACTGTGATAGGTATTGTAGAGATTCTATGAGGGGTTGAATTATAGATTTGGGTTTATATGCATCATTTATTGGAATATAATAATTAGAAACATGAACTGGACCAATAATTTTGGAGGCCTTTTCAAAAGTTTCTTCTTGCATGATTTGGGATCTTGTTTCCTGCCTTTCACTCAACCGTTTCTCAGTCCTTTTGATTACATGAAGAGTCCTTAGTTGTATATCATCCTCTTCTCCTTTACACCAGTTGACTTTAGGTAAAGGATGTCTGTGTATTTCTTCATATCCCGAGTTGGTGACATTTGAACCATCATCTATTATTATTATGTTCATCTTTAGTTTTAAAGTCATAATTTGTGATAATTGGAGTCTACTCAAGTCTCTTTTTCTTACTTCCACTTTATCAGAGAAATCCTCCCAAAAATATTCCAGGTGGGGTATAGGTAGGAACTAGCTTTCCAATTTTAGGGTTCTCTTGGAAAATCCCTTGTTATCTAACCCTTGTCTACCATGTTAATATTTAAATTCAAATTGAGGTAGATCATAACCTATGTTGATCGCATCTTCTAAAGATTTACAAGATTATGAACCCAATATCAAAGGAAACATACATTCCCATTCTTCTTCTGGAAAAAATGTTTTCACCACCTAGGAGAGCTATCTACGTAATTCAGAAAATATAAAACAGTCAAGAGTACCTTGGTAGCTTCATAGGTTCATCATCAAATCCTCCCACCTGAATATAGGTAAAGTGGGGGTACTCTATGTGTGTGTGTGAATATTGTACCTGCAAGTTGCAACACAACACTTCACTATGTCATTGCATCAATGATTAGAAATGAATGAAGAGCATAAGGAAACCATGGAAATTGACATATTGCTTCCTATCTAAGAATCTAGTATGATTTAATCTATATTTTCTCTCAGTGTATGCATTAAATCAGTGACACATTCAGTCCTAGAATGGAATATTCATTGAGAAATGAAACTAATTAATATGCAATTCATGCTTAAAAGATGCAAGGATTCAATTGAAGCATAAAATGAAGATTATCTAATTATCTTTGTGATATTATGAAACAAAATGATAGCATAATGATGCATTAAAATTTCTAAAATTAAGGGCCAATTGAGCTCAAAATTCAATCCTTTTATGGAATAATTTGAGAAATGAGTGGTTGAGATCAACTTGCAAGGAGAGGTGAGGATTGAATCTTTGGTGATCTATGTGAGTGAAATTTCATTGTTCATGGATTGACTTTCCATGTGCAAGTGATGAGTTGTAATTAGAGATTTTATTTAATTCCTTTTAACTAATTACTTTAGCCAAGGATTTAATTGTGTTGATTTGATTTAAATAGGCCAAGGTAATTAATGTGAGTTAGTGATGAAATCACTTTGATTTTAGGAAATTAAATTGATTTTGATGAATTATGCTAATAATTGAATAGTTGGATTGACATAATTTGGGGTATGATCACATTTAGGGAAAATAGGGTCTATAGTTAGGGTAGACCAAATTAGGTTTGTTACATTTTCTCCTCTTTGAATTGATGTTTGAGCTACGCATTCATTCAAAGGATGTCTGATGTTGACTTCAGAAAGTTGAGAATTTTGCACTTGATTAAACGAGATATAGCTGATGAGATCAGTCTCAAACTTGATTGAACTAAGATTGATAGTATCGACTTTGAACTTGATCAAACAAAGGTCAATTGAACATAGATCTAGAGGTACCAATTCTGAACTTGATCGAACAAGAATTGATAATACTCACTCCAAACTTGATAGAACGAAGGTCATGAGTACAAAGTTGCTTAGAGGTGTGAGGTATCAATTCTGAACTTGATCGAATGAGAATTGATAATAATGACTCCAAAATTGATCGAATGAAGGTCAACACAAAGCTATTGAGAGCTTGATAAAGATCTGAGAGATTGTAGACATATATATCCTACTTGTTTAGCATTCAAACCTTCTATCCAATAGTCCCAACTTGATTGAAGGAAACTGCCATGCCCCTAGTCTTTTGATGATGAAGCCAGTTTTGCTGTTTGAGCAAGAATTTGATTGATTTTAAGTGTGATCATGCCCCCTCAGGAATGAAATCAAAGAAAATAGAAAAAAATCTCTCTTTAGAATGACATTTGAATGGAATAGATTTATTGGATCAATGAAGAATCAATTAGAATATGAGATAAAGTGAAATGTGTTAAGAGAAAAAACAATTTTACCAAGTTAATCTTAGAATAACTGAGAGGGGGGTGAAGTAGTTAGATCTCAATTATCCTACAATCCCACATCTCCCAGATGTATATAACAACAATTTCAAACATATAAATAAACTCGGTGAAATGTAAACTGTGATCTCAAACTTTTAGTCCTATACTGAGTAGTAGTAAATCAATACTATGATTACCAATCAAAGTAGATAAAGTAATGTGTAAAGTAAAATAACAATTAAAAATGATCATACACATTGACACATAGATTTTTAATGTGGAAACCCTACTAAGGGAAAAACCACCTGGGAATGGTAACCCAAAATATGTCACTCTTCTGAAGTGAGCTCGGTTAAGAGCCAACCTTGTTAAAGGTTATAATGCACATTGTTAAATGTGACTGGTTAGAGGATTTAAAACTAATATTTCTTGCTTGACCAATCATTCACTACAAGGTTAACAAGAAAACATTAAACATTCATTAGAATATGATAATAAAGATTTTCACATCCTACTCGGTTAAGAGATTTATCTGTAATAATGGTTAAACTGATACAATAATGATCTGATTCAAATACAACTCTATTTGTATATTTTCAGATCTATGCTAAGTAAATAATACCTTTGATCATTTTTTCACTTCAGTTCATCTGATTCTTCATACTCTGTTATGCTCGATTAATGTTCTTTCCTCTATCGCTCGGTGTTGTCTGCAGAAATGCTTGGTTTTGTCTTTAACCAGTTTGATCAGTCATGCATTAAATTTTTATGTGTGCGCATCTTTGTATCATGTTATTCATAATGAATCTCTTGTCTCTTATATAGACATCATAACTCATTTAATTTCCATCCTTTAGATTTTTCCGCTTAATCTCCATCATTGCTTTTACCTCTTAAACCTTCCTCGACAGTTGTGTTAAAAACATGTTTCAATCTTCTTCATCTAATCTTCCTTGAATTTTCATGGCTGTTTGATCATCATAACAAACCTCATCATTTACCTCAAAATCATTAATTTCTATCTCATCATTTTAGTTGGCCTCAGTTGATTAAGTTGCTCGGTCAATACCGTGATGTGTTGGTGATCCCTAGATCGGTTATCACTGTGCTTGGTATACATTGTATTTACTCAGTGCTCACTATTACTCGGTGTATACTGAACTCTTCAATTACCAACCACATAAAATTTGTTTGTTCTAGATCTTTAGTCCATAAAATATGTTTGTTACCATAATGGTACTCAAATAAGTTGACATCAATGACAATACATTAATTGATTAATGCCTATCATCATATCTATAACTCGGTTGAATATCAACAAAATGACTTCAAGAAACATACAATCAGTTGTAGTTCATCAGTTAACTACTTGAAAATGTTAATTTTGAGCCTGATAAAATTATGTATGACCAAGATTTGGATGAATGATGTGCAATTTGTTGATAGAGAACCATGAAAAATTGATTGCATAAAGCTTGCAAATAATTTTTTGAACATATAGAGAAATTTTGCATTTTTTGGAGACTGTTGTAAAATATTTACTCTGTTGTTTAAAACATTGTCCTCATGTTCAATTTCATTCTCGATTGATATGTGAAGAACAAAACTAATTTTTGATAGTCTCGGAAGGGTTTTAGAGCTTCTGAACAGCTCAAAAAGGTCAATATAAATCTCAATAATCACTTTTTACCCATTCATTTTCACTTTCATCCTTAGTAAATCCTTGAGCTCTATAGAGAAGATGGTGGTCCCCATGGAGAGACATCGATTTGAGCTAGCACATTGTCACAAGCATCCGACCCGCTACGTACAGCCGGTGAGTACATCGATACCTATATTTTTATGCTTTCTATTTTTTATTTTGTCATTTTTTGCTAGAGATATAGGAAATGTAGTTTTGAGTCGCATCTGGGGTTCTAGATCACATCTTTTCAATCTTGTTTTGCATCCAGCAATTTTGTAAATTTCCATATTGCATGCCCTAAAAATAGGGTTGCTTCTCGTAGGGCGTCAGAGCATCATTTTTAGCATTTTTTGTCCAGTCTTTGAATTTTGTTGTTTCCTATGAAAATAGGGTTGCATCCAGTATCTCACATCATATCCTATAAAAAATAGGATCGCTTCCTGATTTCCCCATCCCATATGGTCAATTGGGATCACATACTAGATGCGAGCTCGCATCAAGGAAAAATAGAGTTGTTTTTAGTAAAAAGTGTTAGTTGTCCAATTTTTATTGTTTTCCCCTTTTTGAAGGTAAAAGACTTAGCTGTTATATTTTCTATGTAGTTCACTTAGCTAGGATACTGATGTAAGTCTTTAATTTGTGCTTGACAGACTGATTTCCCTATCGTGTCATTTTGAGGACCTTGAATTTCTCAAGTCCTTGCATTATCGTGCTCCTTGACTGATGTGGAGCTACAGATTATTAGACGCCTTGGTGTATTATCATTGATAGATTTACCCAATATTAGGGTAAATCGTGGGTTTTTGAGTGGTCTTTCCGAGAGATGGCACTCAGAGCACAACACCTTCCATCTCCCAACTGGTGAGATGAAAGTCACCCCTGAGGATGTGTGGCATATCCTACGCATTCTTGTGATGGGATGGGAGGTTCAATTTGAGTCACGCTCTACTGTAGCGATTGTAGCTACACAAAGATTCTTTGTAGATCCCTCTATAGTACGAAGATATATGACTTGGGATTACATGATCGATCACTATGAGTAGTTGGCCATTTTCCTTGCCAGTTTGATAGGAGGTATCATGATTCTAGACAGTGGACAACATAGGTTTATGTGTGGTTGGGTGGATACATTGAAGAAAATGATTGCTTCCATACGCATATTTGGATGGGGTAGCTGTATATTGGCATACATGTATAGAGAGCTCCATGAGATTGTTTATGAGTATTAATGGAGTATGACTGTTGGGATTCTGATTTTACAAATCTGGGCCTGGGAGCACATCCTAGTGACACGACTGATAGTAGATAGGCAATGGGCACCAGAGGAGCCTTATGTTTACAAGTATTCAAGTTATATCTAGTAGCCCCATTTGGGTAAGATGGAATATTGGCAATGAGTCATCTATGATGTCATAGTGGTCAAGTGGAGACCATATTTAGATTAGGAGTGGACCTCTGATAGGAAATAGATGTCTTATTTATTTCAGAGTAGGTGCCTGATCATCCAGACGTAATATATTGTTGAGAGATTCATTGTCACACACGTCCTCAGATAGTATAATCAGATACATGGCATGTATCAGGATCTTACTTCTTATGCTCGCATTTGAGATGAATAATGTAGAAGATGAGCAAGATAAGTTTTTGTATTTTCTCTTTCCCATTATGAATGCGAAATAAATGCAATGGATATGCAACGACATGAATATATATCAGTAACATAGATTAAGTAGTCAAACTTGGATTGTGAATGAAGTAGGAAATAATTTTGAGCTCAAGTCCTTATGCTATTTAAAATGAATCATGCAATCTTAAATGCAACTAAATGAAGAATTTTAGGACTGTCACTGATCTTTTTACATTTTAGCATTTTATCACCATAGGGTGTTTGTGCAATAGACATCATCAAATAGTAAAATGGTCACTGATACCAAGAAAGTATCATGAAAGTATGAATACTATTGTTATTGGATGAAATGCCAAAAATAAACCTAAGCATCAAGGTATAGAGGCCAGGATGGCTTGGCAGTTATCTCTGTTGGGAAGTGACAATCCAAGCAATTATTATTTTTTCATTGCTGTCAAACCTTTACTGGTGAGACTATTGCTATCTATTTGAGTACCATATCTATTATTGATGAAGAAGATTTAACAAGAAGACCAAGTGAATGGTTGAGTTGGGCAACTAAAAGGGTACTTGATCAGTTGGCACTCTGGCAAAGTAATAAGTTGTTTATCTTTTAAAGACGGTTTTTTTGGCTATTTTGTGTCGTGAAAGTTTGGCTTGTGCCGAGCAAAGTTGCTTATGACGAGAAAAGTTGCTTGTACTGAGTAAAGTTGTTTGTGACGAGAAAAAGTTTCTCAATGCCGAGCACCATTGAAATTGCTGAGTGAAAATAGTGATGTTGGTCGACTTACAGTAATTGGATTAATGATGAGATTTGAGATCTCTGGCCGACTTAGTTGATTTTATTGGGATATGTAATGTTAATTAAAGATTGATCCACATGATTTAATGTATGGGTAACTGTAATTTATGCATGGTTTCAAGATTTAATTAGAGACTACTTTGGAGAAGTAAATGTGTCATGCCCCAAAATCTGGGCATTTAAACCTTAATCGAAAGAACATAAATTTTCATTTAAACATGTTATAAGAACTATAAGAGATGAAATCTTTTCAATACCTTTACATATTTCACAGATTAAAC
>MU227649.1:11572702-11637341 GCA_018584345.1 Thuja plicata
GGATTCAACAGATCCATAAGGAATTCATGCGTCCCAACAGTCCAACTATAACAAAATCTGAATCGGCAAGAGAACATATAAATGATAAATAGTGTTAAGATTATGTTAGATTGGGGTAGGCCTCACAAAATGTAATGCAAAGATGGAATGATCCATTGGATCTTACCTAACCTAAGATCTACAATCTTGTTTAAGCGGCAAAATATTTATCTGACCTAGACAAAGAGGTATATGATAACCTCAAGGGGTTATTCATTAAGTGTGGATGAATTTATGTGTATGCAAAAGGTTTGCATAGTTGATTTACTGTTTGGCATGATCTAGCAAAGAAGGCAAAAAGGCAGAGGCAGAAAGTTGCTTGTGTGATTGCTTGACAGATTTCCAAGCAGATCAGAAGGTTGAAATGACAATGCAGGCTATCCAATAAGTTAACATCAGAGCTGTAATTAGATCTGAATTGCAAAGTAAGTTGTATGTACTAGATCACAAACTGCTGATTACTTTCTTACCATTGTATCAGTTAAATCCTTTAACAAGGTTGACTTAACAATCATTTGTATAAATCTTCTAACAAGGTGACATTCAGGTGGAATATTCTAATTCCTCTAACAAGGCCACTCCTGACAGGGTGATTAAATCCTTTAATGAGGTCACACCTAGTAGTGTGTTATTGTAACCTTTAACAGGGTTGGCTCCTCCCAGGGCATCACTTTAGAAGAGTGAAAACTTGGTAGCATGTTATTGGTGGTTTTTTCCATATTGGGTTTCCACATTAAATACTTGTGTCAACTTGTGTGAATGCTTATGGTTTGCTTTACTGTTATGTTTCTACAAGCTAATTTCAATTGACAGTAAACTGCATGATTAAGTTGTTGATTTATACTACTGCTGCCGAGTAGATCTGAAGTACAGAAAATTTTTATTTGCTACATCTAGACCTGAGGATAACTGATTCACCCCTCCCCTCTTAGTTATTCTAAATTCATTCTAACAATCTCCTTTTGATGTAAGAATCATCTTCTATTCATGTGTAATGTAGGATATGTAACCCACAATGACCTTAAATATTCATATCCTTGGGTACATAATGTATCGTACACGGTACTTAGAAGTTGATTAGAAACAAACAAGGAAATTGGTTCAACCTTACCATAGTTTGATGAAATTTAACTGATTGAATGTTTGAAGATGTTAAGTTGATCACTGAAATGCAGAAGGATAATGCAATACATTAAATTATTTAACGGATTGTATTGTCATTGATGTCAACTTGATATAATCTAATCAGTTATAATCAAAGTGTCAAAGACTTCAGAGAATCAAAGAGAAAAATATTATGCTTTCAGTAATGCATAAAAGACAAGCATTCATAATGTGACTTTAAACATTGACGGTCAGTGGACAACAATAGATAGAGATCACTGAAAGTTAAGTCATAGTAATGCCCGAGAAATAACACCGACGAGCATTACTGACAAGAAGAATCACAAGCATAACTGATGGCCAAAAAACATAGTGTAAACCGACGGAGAAGCCCGAGGAGAACTAGAGTGTTGACTGAAGCTATCAAAGAGTTAAACACTGAAATTAACTTGAGTTCAAAAATGACAAAATATGTAGCTGGCAGAGCTAATTAAATATGGAGTTAACTAGTAGTTATCTTTGTTTTCATAGACAAGATAAAGCCAGAGATAAGTAATGGATTTAAAGCTATTTTGTCCAGTTGGAAAGAAGATCTCAGTGAGATAAAATATGAGTTTTTCTTTAAATCTAATTGGCGATAATTGTGGATCACGCCAAGATCAAGAAAAAAAAGAACCTAACAATGGTGATATCATGTCTATAAAGAGACAACCCAATTCATTATGAATTGTGGTGGGTGAATGAATGAAAAGAGGATGTTGAAGAGAAATTGATGAAGAGCAACTTCATACAGTCCTAATCAATCAAGATGAGGAAAGAGCTAAAGTGTTTTGAGGACACCGAGCAATAGAGCACAACATCACCAAGCAGAATCAAAGTGGAGAAAAGGTATAAACTGAGATATATTGATCAGAATAGTTTTATGAGATTATAATAAATCTGAAAATCTACAAGTATAAGTTGTATATGTGAACAAATCATACTATTTCAGTTTGACCATTGATTCAAAAATCCTCTTAACCAAGCGGGATTTAAAGATCCTTTCTATATTGAGATACATCCAAAGGAGTATCAAAAAGTTTGATCGTGAAGATAGCATGAGATGCCAAATACCTATGGACAGGCCAAGTGAGTGTTTGATCAAGAAAGGTAGCATAAAGATGCCCGATATCAAGTGATAGACTAAACTTTTAAATCCTCTTACAAGGTCACACCTAACAGTGTGTTTGTAACCTTTAACAGGGTTGGCTCTTCACCAAGCTCACTTCAAAAGAGTGAAAATTTTGGGTTACCGGTCCCAAGTGGTTTTTCCCTTAACAAGGTTTCCACATTAAAAATCCATGTTTCAATGTGTTTATGAGTCATTACTTTAGTTATTTTTATTACACAACTTAATTGGATTAATTGGTATACTCTAGATAGTTTACTATCTTTTGGTAAATTAACAGACTGCTATTCAGTAAACATAAAGTAGAAGGTTTAACAAAGCATTCCGAGCAGTAGTAATTTGACAAAAGTATTTGAAGGCATTCATCTTATAGGAATGAAGATAACTAGAGGCTTAATATTTTGGTACTAAGTTTTTGGATTGATTATTGGAATATTTTTGAGCCACTGATTCACCCCCCCCCCCCCNGATCCCCCCCCCCCCCCCCTCTTAGTTAATACTAACAATTGGTATCAGAGCTTGTGTGCTTAAAAAGGGAGTTTAACAGCTCAAGCAAAAGATCAAAAGATGAACAGACGAGAAGTGCCCAAGTTGAATAAAGACAACTTTGCATCATGGCAAAGAAAAATAAGACTCCACCTATCAGGTATTGGAAATGATATGTTTCAATACTTAGATACTGAATATGTGTTTCCAATAGGACCTCACACTCTTGAGAAATTAAGAGTCAATCATGAGCATAACTGCATGATGATAGAACTTGCATCATCACTCTCCAATGTTGAGTTTGAAGATGTCAAAACCTGCACCTTTGCAAAGCAAATGTGGGATAAGTTGAAGCTAGTACATGGAGGAGATACCAATGTACTAAGAGTAAAGGAAGAAAGCCTAAGAGGGAGGTTTGATGACCTAAGGATGAAAGAAGGAGAAAACATCACTCAGTATAGCTGCAAAATCAAAGAGGTGGTAAATGCTATCTGAGGATTTGGAGTTGTAATTGAAGAGGAGACAATCATAAGTAAAATATTAAGAACCTTACTACCTATTTATGCTATTAGAGTTTCTTCTATTCAAGAGATGAGAATAGTTGCAAACAATACATTTACTCTAGATAGTCTGATTAGTAGACTAATTTCATTTGAGATGAATAACTTTGATAGTAGTTTCTTACCATCTATAGAATCTGTATTCAAATCTTCTCTAAAGATAAGTAACTCAAGTCATAGGCATGTTGTTAGAAATGATAGTGATAGTGATAATGATGATCAAGGACTTGATGAGATTGAAGCACTTATGGCCAGAAGATTGTAGAGGAAAAGGTAGATACAAAGTTAAATTACCACTTGTATGTTTCAATTGTAAAGAGGTTGGACACTTTTCCGCAAGATGTCCAAACCAAAGAAAAGATGACAGAGGAAATGACAAATCATATGATAATAATTTTGATAAAGGTAATAATAGAGATTACCAAAGCAACTGACAATCTAACAAGAGAGATATGCGAGACTACAAGGACAAAGGGAAGAAAGATTGTTACCTAGCTGAGAACAGAGCTGATGACACTAACACCAAATTAGAAGAAGATATCGAGATGGTATTTGTAGCCATGAAGGATGATTCAGATAAAGATGAAGAAAGGTATGTAGAAACTGCACTCATATCTAAATTTAGAAAAAATGATATCTGGATCATAGATAGTGGATGCACTCACCATATGACTTGTGATAAACAAAATTTTGAGTCTTTTGAATACTATAATGGTGGTTCAGTGAGAATGAGAAATGATACACCTTGTCCAATTGAAGGTAAAGGAACCATAATGTTGAATAACCTGATAAAATGTGAAAATTCCTACTGGGTCAAAGGACTGAATTATAATATGTTAAGTGTTTCATAGTTGTAAAATTTAGGTCACAGAGTAGCATTTTAAAATAAGAAGGAAAAGATCTACAATGAATCAGAAGGTTGATTGGTACCGATGAGCAGACAAAAGGTAACCTTTTCTATATTGATGACACTAACACCACTTGTTTAATGGCTAGAAATGAAGACATATGGTTGTGGCACAAATGATTATGTCATGTGAACTTTGACAACATGATAAAGATAAGAAACAAGAGGAATGTCACAGGCTTACCGAGCATGACTAAGCCTGAGCATATCATGTGCAAGAATTGTCAAAAAGGTAAGATGAAAAAGTCTAGTTTCAAGAGTAAAAACCCATACATCTAATGCAACTCTAGAATTAGTCCATACAGATATATGTGAACCCATGAGGACAAAGAGCTACTATGGAGATAGGTATTTTATTCTCTTTGTTGATGATTATTCTAGAATGATAACAGTCATGTTCTTAAAAGATAAATCAGAAGAATTTAAGATGTTTAAATGGTATAAAGCAATGGTAGAAAACCAAAGTGAAAAGAAATTGAAATGCTTAAGGTTAGATAGAGGAGGGGAATTTACTTCAGAAGAATTCACTGACTATTGCAATGAGCATGGAATTAAAAGACAGGTTTGTGCACTGAGAACACCACAAAAAAATGGAATTGCTGAAAGGAGAAACATATCAATTTTTTACTGTGCAAGAACATTGATGATTGAGAAAAGCATCACTCAAAATTTTTAGAGGGAAATTGTCAGTACTGCTGTCTACACACTAAACAAAGTACAATTGAAGAAGGACACAAAGAAGACACCCTGTGAGCTTTGGTATGGTCGTACACCCAATGTAAGTTACTTCAGAATCTTTGGTAGTCAATGTTATATATTGAAGGATGATAGAAATGGAAAACTTGAATCCAAAAGTGATGAAGGTATCTTTCTAGGGTATTCAACCAAAAGAAAGGCTTATAAATGTCTTAACAAGTCATCTAACAAAATAATTAAAAGTGCGAATGTGAAAATAGATAAATTTGCAGAAAAGAATGATAAGGAAAGAGAAAAGGAACCAGAGGACTACAACAGGATTGTTTATATAGAACCTGACACCTTGAGTAATAGTGTGTCACTCCTAAGGATTAGGAACATTGCACCCGAGCATTAGGATGCAATTACCAAAAATCAGGAAAATCCTCAAGATGATGTTCCGAACAATGGAGATGAGAATGAAGATCAAGAAGATGATCAGAATGATGAACACAAAGTTGAACTAAAACTTGCCAAGTACCTCAAAAGACATCATCCACATAACCAAATCATAGGAGACAAAAATTTTGGAACAAGAACAAGAAGTAAGTCACTTAACACTAGATGTTTACTTTGTGATTTTGAGCCTAAATCTATTAACAATGCACTTGAGAATGAAGAATGGGTTAGTGCTATGAATGAAGAAATATAATAGATTGAGAAGAATAATACATGGACACTAGTATTGAGACCATATGACAAGAATGTCATTGGTACCAAATGGATATTCAGAAACAAGTTGAATGAGAATGGAGAAGTCACTAGAAACAAAGAAAGATTAGTATGCAAGGGATATGCATAAGAAGAAGGTATTGATTATGGAGAAACCTTTGCACCCATTTCTAGATTAGAAGGAGTTAGAATCTTACTTTCTTATGATACACTTAAATGATTCAAGGTATATGAGATGGATGTCAAACCTGCATTCCTAAATGGAATACTAGAAGAAGAGGTATATATTGAACAACCAGAAGGGCTTGTTGATCCAGACAAGAGAAACATGGTATGTAGACTACATAAGGCCTTGTATGGATTGAAACAAGCACCAAGAGCCTGGTATGAAAGAATTCACTCATATCTCATTAGCATAAATTTGTTAGAACAAGTCAAAATAGAAAACTATACTTAAAAGAAGATACCAATGGTATTATTTTGATTGCTGAAATTTTTATTGATGATATCATTCTTGGTCTACAGATTCTCCAACAAGATGTAGACATATACGTCACTCAGTCTAAATACATCAAGGAAGCACTGAAGATATTCAAGATGGAAGATTCCAAACTAGTTGGAACACCTATGGCTACTGGATGTAAGTTGACAAAAGAAGAAAAATCCAATGAGGTAAATCAAACCTTATATAGATCAATGATTGGAAAACTCATGTATGTTGTTCACACTAGACTAGATATAGCACATGTAGTTGGAATAGTTGTAATATTCTCTGCTAATCTCAAAGAATCACATATGACTGTTGTCAAGATAATTCTGAGATATCTAAAGAACACTAAGGACTATGGCTTATGGTACAAAATAGAAGGAAAATTTGAGCTACAAGTATATACAGATGTTGATTGGGCTAGAAACATTGATGACCGAAAGAGCACAATTGGAGGAGAATTCTTCATGGGTGATAGACTTGTCACATGGATCAGCAAGAAGCAAGGTTGCATCTCTCAGTCTACTATAGAAGCATAATATGTGGCTGCTACTGCAAATTACTCCAATATTGCATGGATCAAACAATTGTTGGAAGGTACGAATATGAAGATCCTTGAACCAGTAATTATCTATTGTGATAATACCAGTGCAATTAACATTTCTAAGAATCCAGTGATGCATGCTAAGAGTAAGCATATTGCTATCAAGTATCACTATCTAAGAGAACAAGTGCAAGCAAAGGAAGTGAAACTAGAATATGTTCAATCAAAGGAATAGTTAGCTGATATATTCACCAAGCCATTACCGAAGGATACATTTGAGAACCTGAGATAGAGACTAGGGGTTCAACCCTTGTCTATCAGTCAGTAAGATGACTAGGAGGTTGCATGAGCCTATACCAAATCTGAAGATCACTCATGTTGATGCAAACATTGAGATGGACAGCAACAGATATATTTGTACATAGTAAGGTACATATCTGCACCAAAAATTGGAGACATTGTATTGCTAATGGATAGGGAAATTCAAGGAATATATTATGCAAAGGGATGGAACATGATATAGATGATTATATTGTTTGGCATTGTTGTTAAAGGGAGAGATGAATCCAATATCATATAAAAGGAGAGATGATCGTAAAGGGAGAGATGATCTCATTATAATAAAGGGAGAGATTATTTCATCATCATAAAAGAGAGATATGATAAAGGGAGAGATTATATCATTATCCATGAAGAGAAGTTCCTGAGAATCAAAAGGAAGAATTAATCAATATTCTATGGGAGAGAAATTGATTGCATATGAAATATCCATCTAAGGGAGAGAAGTTGCAAAGGGAGAGAGTTCAGACAAAGAGAAAGATTGTTGTCAAAGGAAAAAGAGATTATCAAGAAGAGGAATAGTCAAGGCAGAGCACATATCAGAATAGAGATATCAGATGATACATCTATCCAGAGAAGGGATTAAAGATTGAAGACAACCATTTTGCATGAAACAAATCTAAGCTATTTTTGAGCTTACCGAGAGCCAGACATTTATAATAGTTACATTAGTAAATATTGATGAAACTGTATATTTCATAATGTATTAATGATAGTATAGTATGATAATGTAGTATGTTTCCATCAATGCCAAAGGGAGAGATTGATGACATGTAATTGATTGAATGTTTGAAGATGTTAAGTTGATCACCGAAATGCAGAAGGATAATGCAAGACATTGAATCAGTTAATAGATTATATTGTCATTAATGTCAACTTGATATAATCTAATGGGTTATAATCAAAGTGTCAAAGACTTAAGAGAATCAAAGAGAAAATATTATGAATTTAGTAATGCATAAAAGACAAGCATTCACAATGTGAGTTCAAACATCGACGACCAGAAAACATAGTGTAAATCGACGGAGAAGAACAAGGAGAACTGGAGTGTTGACCAAAGCTATCAAAGAGTTAAACACCAAAATTAACTTGAGTTTAGAAATGACAAAATATCTAGTCGGCAGAGCTAAATATGGAGTTAACTTGAAGTTATCTTTGCTTTCATCGACAAGATAAAGCCAGAGATAAGTAATGGATTTAAAGTTGTTTTTTCTAGTTGGCAAGAAGATCTCTGTAAGATAAAACAAGAGTTTTTCTTTAAATATAATTGGTGATAATTGTGGATCAAACCAAGATCAAGAAAAACAAGAACCTAATAATGGTGATATCCATGTCTATAAAGAGACAACTCAATTCATTACAAATTGTAGTGGGTGAATGAATGAAAAGAGGATGCTAAAGAGAAACTGATGAAGAGAAACTTCATACAGTCCTGATCAATCAAGCTGAGGAAAGAGCTAAAGTTTTCCGCGGACACCGAGCAATAGAGAACAACATAACCAAGCAGAATCAAAATGGAACAAAGGTATAAACTGAGATATATTGATCAGAATAGTTTTATGAGATTACAATAGATCTAAAAATCTGCAAGTATATTTTGTATATGTGAACAGATCATACTGTTTCAGTTTAACCATTGATTTAGAAAAATTCTTAACCCAGAGGGATTTAAAGATCCTTTCTATATTGAGGTACATCCAAAGGAGTATCAAAAAGTTTGATCATGAAGATAGCATGAGATTCTAGATACCTATTGACAGGCCAAGTGAGTGTTTGATCAAGGAAGGTAGCATAAAGATGCCCAATATCAAGTGACAGACTAAAATTTTAAATCCTCTAACAAGGTCACACCTAATAGTGTGTTTGTAACCTTTAACAAGGTTGGCTCTTCACCAAGCTCACTTCAGAAGAGTAAAAATTTTGGGTTACTAGTCCCAAGTGTTTTTTCCCTTAACAGGGTTTCCACGTTAAAAATCTATGTGTCAATATGTTTATGAGTCGTTACTTTAGTGTTTTGCATTACACATAACTTAATTGGATTTATCGGTATACTCTAGATAATTTACTGTCTTTTCATAAATTAATAGACTCCTATTCGGTAAACATAAATTAGAAGGTTTAACAAAGCATTCCGAGCAGTAGTATTTTGACAAAAGTATATGAAGGCATTCATCTTATAAGAATGAAGATAAGTAGAGGCTTAATATTGTGGTACTAATTTTTTGGATTCATTATTGGAATATTTTTGAGGCCACTGATTCACCCCCCCTTTTAGTTATTACTAACATAGTTTACACATAAAAAGGATCAAGATATATGCGATTATCCACTCCTTTTGGAAGCTCTTACCATAAACATCCAAGTTAGGTGAAATTTATAGGATCATTGAAACAATCACCGCATGCAGAAAAATAAGAAAATGTTATCACCCTGTCCTTTCAACTCTTTGTCTTTTAATAGACATCAAGGAGTAACTCAAAAGACATAACAAGCAACAATTGATAATCAGGCAAAGAAAATTCATAACTGTTTACATGCCCTAGTTTGAAACATCATTGGAACATGAAAAGATTCATAATCAAATCAAGATCAATATATATGTGCTTATGTGGTGCTAAGGAACACCATTGATTCATTTTTTCAATCACAGTAGAGAAATCATCAATTGTAACTTGGAATTAAGAAAAGTAGTTTTTATGTCTAAGTAAGTGAGATAAACATTATCAGTAATTGCAATCCATTGTAGTGTTGAGAAATACTAGTATGATGTTAGTTATAGGTAGGTGGTGTTTAAGAAACACCCTTGTTTGTGATAGTGATGTTTTGATTCAACTATTGAGAAATACTATTTTTAGTGGAAAACCTTCCTAGAAAAGTACCTAGGACAACCTAGAAAACGCTGACCAAACATGCTAGAAGAGATGCCCCTAGTGTAGAATGACTATCCCTAAGACACAAATATAGACAAATCCCAAGAAAGGATATGACATTCATGAGAAATCCAGATTCAACCAATAGCAAATATATGATCTTGAAGGATTAATGCCATCAGTGCATTGATAGATGGAGCACAAAGTATGAGTGATGCCTATTTTCCAAGTTTTCATCACTTGACAATTTTTTTTATTTTTTCTACCAAGCCGCCTATTTGCTAGGTTTTTGCCAAGGCACCTTTTTCTATTTTTTAATCTTTTTTGTAATTTTTCTCCTTTTTCTCTTTTTTTGTTAGTATCAAGGTGCCTATTTTCCAAGTTTTCACCAAGAATGCCTTTTTCAGGACTTTTTCCACTATTTTTTATTTTTCTCTTTTTCACTATTTTTGGCTTTCTTCAGGATCAATTTTTTATTTTTTTGGTATTTTTTTGAGAATTAATTTCACTGTACAAGCCCTTTGGCTAGATATCAAGCGTAGAACTACTTCAAGTGTAGGGTATTAATTAGATTAGGAAGGTCATATCCCTTAGGTGTAGCTAACTGATAAGCTCCTATCCCAAAAGTTGTCATAATAACAAAAGCCCCCAGCCAGTTGGGTTCAAACTTGTCTAATTGTTCTCTGTGTGGCTGATTTTTAGGATTTTCTCTTAAAATGAGATCCCCCACTTGAAATTTTTGTGGCTTTAATTTTTTTTTGTACCCTTTGGACATCCTTTTTTGGTATACCTTGAGGTGATCGAACACTTGCTATCTATACTTATCTAGCAGTTCTAGTGCATGAACCCTATCAATGCGATATTGTTCATATGTGACAAGACCTTGGAGAGATACTCGCAAAGAAGGAATTTCTACTTCAATTGGTAGTAATTCTTCTACATGATAGACTAGAAAAAATGGTGTGGCTCCTATTGGTGTTTGGATACTGTTTCTATAGGCCCATAGTGTCAGATTTAATTATAAATGCTAGTCTTTGCCAGACTTACTCATAGTTCTATGTAGGATTTTAAAAATGTTCTTATTTGAAGCCTTAGCTTGTCCATTACCTTGAGGATAATAGATTGAAGAACACTGTTGAGTGATATAAAAATTTGTACAAAGGTCCTCGATATCTTGGTTTTTTAACTGCCCCCTATTATTTGTTACAATAGATGAGGGTATCCCGTACCTACAAATGATGTAGTTCAAGATGAACATAACAACTTGTTTTCCAGTGGCTTTGATCAAAAAAACCACTTTGACCCACTTTGTGAAATAATCAGTGGCCATAATAATGTATTTGTGTCCACTTGAAGAATTAGGATAAATCTGTCCAACAAGGTCAAAGGCCCATTGCTGAAATGGCCAATGTGTTATAAAAGGTATGAGTTCTCTGGCTGGAGCATGGATAACATTTCCATGTGTTTGACATTTGCGACATGTTTTAGAAAATTGCACAACATATTTTTCCATTTTAGGCTAATAGTATCCAACTCTTAAAAGTTTCTTAGCCAATGAAAAGCCATTTGAGTGCGATCCACATACACCTTCATGAACCTCTTTTAATGCATGATCAGAATCATCTTTTTTCTAAACACCTAAGTAGTGTTTTGTCAAGACCTCATCTGTATACGTTAGTATTAATGAGAACATAATGCGATGCTCTCTTAATTAAGGATCATTTTTCATTCCTAGACAGGCCATTAGGTAAGGTTTGATCTGTAAGATAGGTAATTATTTTGGCATATCGAGATTGGTCTTAGGCATTTAAGGCACAAATAACTTTGGTTTTAGGTGTATCAAAGGCAGGAAAGGATAATTTTTCCACCAAGAATTCATAGAGGAATTGGTTTTGTTCTAGTTGTAAAATGGATGCTAATGTTGCCATAGCATCTATAGCTCTATTTCCTATTCTTGGAATTTGTTGAAATGTGATGAAGACAAATTAATTTTTCAAATCTTCCACCATCTATTTGTAAGGTGTCATCTTCTCATATTTTGTTTGATATTCCCCATTTACTTGGTTGATAATGAGTTGAGAGTCACCATATACATGTAACTCTATGATTTTCCATTCAATAGCTAGCTTGAGCCCATTTACCAACGCTTCATATTCTAAGATGTTGTTGGTGCATGGAAACATCATTTTATATTCCTTAGGTATCTTGTTTCCTGTAGGAGTGATAAACAATACCCCTGCTCCAGATCCTTGTTATGTGAAAGAACCATCAAAATACATCTTCCAAGGATATTATGTTAAGTGCATGATTTTATCATATGGAAACTCTATAATCAAAGGTACATTGCATCTTGTAATGGTGAATCAGCTAGTTTATCAGCTAGCACTTATCCTTTAATAGCACTTTTGTCAACATACTCGATATCAAATTCACTAAGTATCAAGACCCATTTTTCTAATCTTCCTGTCAATGTTGTTTTACTCAAGAGGTATTTGAGAGGGTCAATCTTTGAGATAAGTTTCACTGTATGTGACAACATGTAGTGTCTTAATTTTTGGGATGCAAAAACAACTGCCAAGAAAGCTTTTTCAATGATACTGTAGTTGATCTCATAAGACACCAATGTCCTACTGATATAATAAATCATCCTTTCCTTTTTTTTTTCATCCTCTTGTGCTAGCAATACTCCAAGTGTTGTAGCCATAGCTAAGATATAGAGTAGCAATGGTTTTCCGTGAATAAGAGCCATGAGAATAGGAGGATTAGCCAGATATTCCTTTAATTATTTGAAATTATTTTCACAATGCTCATCCCATTTGAAAGTGACACCTTTATGTAACAATTCTGTGAAGGTTTGTTCCCTATCTACTAATTGAGACATGAATCATCTGCTAGAATGAAGTCTTCCTTGAAGCAACCTCATTTAACTGATATAATAAGGGGTTGGCATTTCCATTATTATGTTTACCTTTTTTGGGTCCACCTCAATTCCTTTAACTACTACAATAAACCCTAAGAGCTTCCCTGATTGGACTCCAAATGCACATTTATTGAGATTGAGCCTGAGTTGTAATTGTTCCATTCAATCTAGTATCTTCCTCAACTCTTCAATGTGAGTCATTCTTATCTCTGATTAGCTAATGTATTGTCCACATAGTCCTCCATGTTTTTTTTGTATCATGTCGTGGAAGATCATTTTTGTAGCTTGTTGATACATAGTGCCATAAATATTTAACCCAAATGGCATGATGTTCCAGCAAAATGTTCCCCATGTGCATGTAAATGTTGTCTTTTCCTAGTCTACAGGAGAAATATTTATTTGGTTACAACCTAAGAGTCCATTCATGAGTGAATACATCGTATATCCTTCCCTGAGGTCTATGATCATATCAATATTTGGCAGTGGAAAGTCATCCTTAGTGAAAGATTTGTTTAAGTCCCTAAATTCTATGTAGATTCTGATAGACTTATCTATTTTAGAAATGGGTACTACATTAGAAATCTATCCTGCATAAGCAATGACTCTTATGAATCCAGTGTTTAAGATTTTTTCCAACTCTTCTTTTACCAATAATGCCACATGTGGATGCATCTTTCTTAATTTTTGTTTGACAGCTCTAATTCCAGGAGTTGTAGATAAGTGATGCATTATTAACTCAGGATCTAGTCTAGGCATATCAATATAAGACCATGAAAATTCAATCTTTTTCTCTTTGAGGAGCTCAGTAAACTATGCCTTTTCTATTTTTGATAATGATTGTTCCAAATGAACAAACTTAGGAGCTTCTACTATGCTCAAATTAACTGGTTGTTTTGGTTCTATCAGTACTAAAGATCTTTCTTGAAAGTGCTTAGGGAGGATATCAATAATCTCATATTTTGGTACCTCTGAGAGGTTTTCACCATTAGATACATCTTTTATCTTTACTATTTTAGAATCTGATACTTCCACAATGTGATTTTCACCATCATTTATTTATTTCTTTTTATTTTTCAATTTGTGACTAAGAAGCTTGATATCCTCATGTGTCAGATTCATGCTCCTTGCATTGGTGGAAGAGGGATAGGGTTCATAAGCATTTAGGCAATAGGCCAAAGTATAGTCATTGGGAAAGTTCATAATAGGAGTAGGGTCTTATTCAGTCCAATCAATAAGGTTGGGGTTTACCAAGGATAATGATTCAGAGGCTTGTAAGGACAACATCATGTTAGCGTCAAAACTATTAGCTGACAAGACATGTTCCATTCGGTCACCTTCTATAGTGTTTAGATCATGAAAAGTTGAATCATCATTATTAGGGTTAGTTTTAGTGTTATGCGGACCTAAATCTAGTGACTCATGATTTGAGCTTCCTCCTTCTTCCCTTATCATATTGGAACTCATATAATGTATCCTTTGAAGTTCTTATAGACCTAGTAAAATGTCAATGTCTTCATCAATAATCCTAGGCATCATCATCTCATCCAATTGTATGACAACATTGGTGGTGGGTAGTGTTAGAACTTTCCCCTCTTTCCAATAAAGGTGAAAATTTATGGATTACATATACCTCAATGTCTAAGGTAGCATCATACATGTGATCCCATTCATAATCATGTGTCTCTGATATTGTCATCATATCTGTTTAAAAAATTAATAATAGTTATCTGGTGTACCCTATTAGCCATTTGCAGATCAAAGTGTGGTAGATCTAGGACATGTCAAACTATCACCAATTTCCCCAATTAGGATGTGCCTCTTGTTGTCTTATAGGAGAGGATTCCTTAAGAGTGTTTGAGCTACTTTCTTCCTCTTCTCTAGGTATGTCTTCTTCTTGTTTTTGAGGTATTTCTTCATGAGATTCTTCTATTTTCTAAACTTCTAGAGAGTATTCTTCTTCCTCCTCTACAACTTGGATATTGGTTTGTGACAACAAAGGAACATGATGCTCTAGTTGTTCTCCAAAAGTAGGTACATACCATTCTCCTTGGTATTCTGGGTTCTCAATACCAATGTGTAGTAATCTCTCATATGTCCAAGGTATAAGTTCTATCTCTTCCTCTTCATCAATTCCTTTATCAAAGATTGGACCATCTCTTGAGATGGGGTGTTCTTATTTTTTATTAAAACCCAACCTTTTTTTGTCTTTAGTGTCTCTAAATTGCATGTGGATAGGCTCAATGAGTCCCTTTCCCTTATCTCATAAAGGTCCCTTCCCTTTGTATCCCATTTGTTTAATAAGTTCATAACCTTTTCCATACTTTTTAGGAGATATCTCAACATGTTTTACTTCATTTTCTCTCTTTTCCTCTTTATAGAGCCAAGACAAAATTGCTTTATCTTATTTTTCATACTCTTGAGAAGTAGAGGCTCTAACCATACCGGTTAGTTCATGAATTTCATTTTCTTTTGATGCAGCAAGTTTGAAAGAGGGAGATGGTTTCCCATATGATCTTGGAGACACATGAATGTTAGCCAATGATGGTGTCGTGTCTATTTTGTATTCTCTCATGACATTTTCTTCAAGTTTTAATGTCTTTCCAAAGCTTCTCATCACCATGTCTTTAGAGGTTTCAATTGGGAACTCTTTTGGGACTTCCTTATTGTGAGGAACCATATTGTCTTCTTTAACATTGTTGCAAGTGTAGCTTGAACCTGCAGGAATTGTTACTTCCACCCCATTGTGTGGGAATTATATACATTGGTGGTAAGTAGATGGCACTACTTGCATTTCATGTATCCAGGGTCTTCCTAGTAATATGTTATAGGCCAATGGTAGATCAAGAACTTGACAAATCACATTGCGTTCAACTAGTCCTATTCGTATTGGTAGAACAATTATCCCTTTCGATGATCTTTCCTCTTCATCATAAGCTTTGATGGTTATCTTACTTCTTGAATCAATTGTTTTTATGAAAGGCCCAATTTCTTGATCAAATTGAGAGTAAATATATTCAACCCTGTGCTTCCATCTATAAATACACATTTGACATGGTGTTTATGGATCAAAACTTCAATGTGAAGGGGTTGATTATGGGAATGAGTTAAATATTTGTCATCTTCTTTTGAAAAGGAGAGATAATGTGGAGTTGATATGTGATTGATCATTGCCAAGAATTTGTCCACATCTATGTCTTTCAAAAAATTTGTAGAATGTAGGGATTGTTCAAGAAATTCCTTATGCACTGAAGATATCTTTAATAACTAAAATATAGAAATTTGAGCCAAGGTTCTTTGCAATTGGTCCACAGGTTATAGTTAGAAAATGGTGCAGGAATTATTTGTCTTGATGTTTCTGGTTTAGGTATTATGACAATAGGTGGTTTTGATGATGTTGCCTATTTAGATGAGTAATTAACCCCTTTAATCATGATTTTTTCTTGGCTTCATGTTATCTCATTCGGATGCATCACTTTGTCCTTGACACCTTTAATAGTGATCACATTGATTGATTTGTGCTCTATGTCCAACATATTGATCACATTATCATTATAGGAATAGGTGTAATTGACTTCATTTCCTTCTCCTTTAGAGGCTTCTCCTTTTTCATAGTTAGGAAATGGTTTTTTATATGTTATGTGATCCTCATTAGATGTATTTCCTTCCACTTTGATCTTTCCTTCATCAATGAGATCTTGTATAACATGTTTGAGTTTAACACAGTCATTAGTCTTGTGTCCTTTATTCTTCTGAAACTCACAATAGGCATTATCATTCCACCACCTTGGTTTTACTTATGGTTCCCATGGTTTGGACTCTGATACATTGATGATTTTTTTATCTAAGAGAGTCTTCAAGACCATCTCAAGAGGTTCTCCCAATGGAGTAAATGTTCATTGTTGTATAGACGTCCATGGTTTATTATTGTTGGTATCAGTGTTTTCTCTAGGTATTGTTGTTGTTACCTTAGCTTATTTTCTTGCTTGTAGGATGTTTGTGAGATTAAAAACATCAGGTTTAGCATTCCCATTCAAGGATTCAACCACTCCATCATTAACAACATTTTGGTTCTTGTTCCACCACTTAGGTTTGTTTTTATAGTTGTTAGAGGATTTATTGTCACTTTGGAGTGTGATTTCTCCTTTCTTGATCATAACTTCTTCAACATGAATAATTTTCTTTATCATTTTGTTGAAACTAAGAGAATCTTGCATTTATAGAGCATAGTTCATTTCAGGTACTAGGTTATTTACAAAGATTTCCATCTTTTCAGATTCAAGAATTGCTCTTGAGTACCTTGCAAATATTCTCCTCCATCGTTGCAAAAAGTGTGTGAAGTATTCACCCATTTGTTGTTTCATGTTAAAAATATCCATCATGGTAACATTGTGTTGTATTTTTTAGGAGTAATGTTAGACAAATATTTGAATTAACTCCTCAAATGTTTTCACGCTTGGCATTAGTTTGGAGAACCATTCCATAGCATTTCCACCTAGTGTTCCCAAAAATAGCCTCATCAAGTATGTTAGTTCATGCATGTATTCTATGATTATGGCACAAAATTCTCATACATGGTCATGTGGATCACTTTCTCCCATGTATTTATCATATTTGGGTCATTCCATGTTAGGTGGGAATGAAGCCATGTTTATGCTCTTGTCAAAAGGAAATGGACATATGTGCTCCAAGGAGTATTTTTCCATAGGTTTTGTCTTCTCTTTCTTGAGTGCTGCAAGTTCCATTTGCATTTTATATAGTTATTTTGAGAGTATGGAGATACGTGTTTGTAATTCTTGTTCCTTCAATCTCTCAACATCATATTCTTTAGGAAGTTTAACTCTAAGAGAAGCTAAGTGAAGGAAGTATTTCTCTTTGTCTTCCCCAATGAATTTTTCCAAGGCCTTTTGGAACTTCCTACTTTGTTTGAGTTTGTCATATTCTACTTTCGATATGTCTTCATTTCTTTCCAAATCAAACAAAGAATGATCACGATTTCTCTCTTCTTGACTTTACCCTTTGTCATGGTCTTGACTATATTCTTCAAAGGAAAAACTCCATTTGTGATTAGGTGCATCCATTTTGGGTGAGTCTTGATCAAAGAGGGGGTTTTTTCTAGATGTCTCTCCTTGCATAAACTTAAGCAATCTTAGAGGTCTCTCTGAATCATCAACAAGGTATTTTTTTCTTCTTGTGTTAACCATGAAAGAAATATCTCAACTTTGTCAAAATCTTTCCTGTTATGTAAAAAGGAATTCTGAAATGTCCAAATATGTGTGTCCATGTTGTGGAGAGTAAGTGTGATTGTTTGAAGTGATTGATTCCCATGTCAAAGGGTTAGAATTTCCTAATAGTGAGCTGGGAACCAAGAAAATTTGTTGAATGAAGTGACAACATGATTTGGGATCAATGGTGAAAATCCTAAATGACATGCAAGGTAGACTTCCAATTAAATTGAGAAACAGCAATAGGAAGACCAAAAAGAACAATAGGACCAGATTGAAGAGAAAAAGGGGTATCCAAAACTACAAAGTTTCTGAGTCTAACACATGTGCAAGTTCCCTCTATCCTAGATGCAATTGACCAAATGTGAGCCTAGATATGTAGGATGCGACCTTGTTCTTCCTAAATGCGAGCTTGTTTCCCAGATGCGATCCAGGATTAACCAAAAGAGAGATTGTTTCCCACATGTGATCCTTTTTCCTAAAAGTGAGCCATGACTGACCAAATGCTACCTTGTAATGGGTTTTTCTAATTTTTGCCGCTTTTTCTTGAAGAACGTGAAAACTTGTCTGACTCTAGGTTATGTCTGATGATTTCCCAAGTGTTCTTGAACAACATAGATGTCTGTGATTTTCAAAATGTTATTTGTTTGAGGGTGTTTATCTTGTTATTTAAATTTCGACACATCAAGAAAGTTTTTAAGTGACTAAACACAACTATTCCTTAAATTCTATGGCATAGAATTAAAATATTTGCTCGTAGACTCAGGTACACACTCAAATACTAATCAGAATATGACCATCACCAAGCACACAATGGCTCTCGTCATGATTTTGTATTATCCAACTCCAAACACAAGTGAGGGCATGAAATGACAAGTATCTTGGGGTAATTACTTCTTTCCCTGCACAAAGGTTATCACCTTTCAAAGATGAATCGGGTGGTTTTAACGAAAAAATGTTTTTTTATTTTTGGGCATTCGTTCGCAACCATCCCCCATAGAATTCCATAAGAAAAAATTAAGGCGTATATCCCTATGAGTACCTAAATTTGTGTAGTCTTGCAAGAAAGATTCAAGCGACTCTGCTCCACACACATCTAAGCATGTCCAAGGAATGATAGTCAAAATTCCAAGGACAAAACTGATTATTTCTTCTGAGACTTTGGCCTCAAGGAAGCATTTTGATTATAGCAAGATGGAAGGGCTGGCATTCACCTGTCCTCACTTGGGTCATTCCCAAGAGATTTTTTCCTCAACTGATAGGCCCTCTAAAGTTTGAAAGCAATAAAGACGATTAGCGGCTTATGTCTAGATTTATGATTCTTCACAAAGAAGAAGAGCATACTCTCCTATCAATGTTGTTTTCTCCTGTCAAGCACATCATGCAAGTTCTTTCCCTCAAATTATCAAACTCTAAACCTAGTCCCCCATATCGAGTTTCTAATTTTCCAACTTGGGAAAATAGTATAATCCTCTAGTTGGACTAAGAATCGAATTAAAATCCAACAATTAGGTTCCTATTTAAAGAATTTAACAAAAGAAATTTTGAGCAATTTAAAGTTCATTCTTCCAATTTCTATTCAAATCCTAACTTGATGTTTGAGGTTCTGATTTTCCATGAAGGAAAAGAGCATACTTCTCTAATAAAGTTATGAAGTGGATAAAAAGTGTGTTAAATTCCTAAAATTGCAAGAAAGATTGGTTGAAACGTGCAAGGAAACCTACAAAACCACTTGTTATTAGTTTCACTCCATCTTCTTGGCTGAAGAAGTCTTCAACATCGTCCTCCAATAACTCATTAGGCTACTCAAATTATCAAATTCATCCAAAAACATGCAAAGTTAGCTGATTAGTCATCAAATTTATAAAGCATGCCAGTGGACTAACCAAACGTGACTCTGAACCTTCTTGAGTGTGATTTTTTTTTCCAAATGCAACATAGGAATGACTAAATGTGATGAAAGATCCTAAAGGTGAGCCTTTGCACTAAATGCGATCTGGAATTAACAAGATGTGAGCTTTTACCAAAAATGACCCAAGATTAACAGGATGCAATGCAAGATATCTGGGATGTGAGTTTCTTTTTGGGATGTGATATTTTTCTCCTAAAGGCAATCCTTTGCTCCTAAATATGATTCTGCACCCAAAAATAGAGAACAAAAGATGACCAATTTGGTCAAATTGGTGAGAAATCTAGGGCTCAGCCCATGGTGGGCACCATAAATGTGTGTGAATATTGTACCTATAAGCTACAACATAACACTTCAATATGTGATTGCATCAATGGTTAGAAATGAATGAAGAGCATAATAAAACCATGAAAATTGACATATTGCTTCCTATCTAAGAAGCGTGTGATTTAATCTATAATTGCCCTCAGATTATGCATTTAATCAGTGACACATTCAGTCCTAAAATGGAAGATTCATTGAGAAATGAAACTAATTAATATGCAATTCATGCTTAAAAGATTCAAGGATTCAATTGAAGCATAAAATGAAGATTATCTAAATAGCTATGTGAGATTATGAAACAAAATGACAGCAGAAGGAGGCATTAAACCTTCTAAAATTAAGGGCCAATTGAGCTCAAAATGCAATCCTTTTATGAAATAATTTGAGAAATGAGTGGTTGAGATCAACTTGTGAGGAGAGGTGAGGACTGAATCTTTGGTGATCCATGTGAGTGAACTCTCATTAGTTCATGGATTGACTTTCCATGTGCAAGTGATGAGTTGTAATTAGAGATTTTATTTAATTCCTTTTAATTAATTACTTTATCCAAGGATTTAATTATGTTGATTTGATTAGAATAGGCCAAGGTAATTAATTTGAATTAGTGATGAAATCACTTTGTTTTTAGGATATTAAATTGATTTTGATGAATTATGCCAATAATCAAGTAGTTGGATTGACATAATTAGGGGTATGATCACATTTAGGGAAAATAGGGTCTCTAGTTAGAGTAGATCAAATTTGGGTGGTTACAGTATGTAGTAGCTAACATATACACCAACTAGTTTTTGAGCTTCATCTGTCATCCTCCTAGCCAAAGTTCTCACCAGTTCAACACACAAACTTCTAGTGAACACATCGTGTACCCTTCTTTAATTTTCCAACACTTTGTTTCCTTGCAACATGGGATAATATTCATAAATGGTAGTGTTGTTTGTCCAAGGTTCATGCGGGATCCCCACCAATTATTTAGTAGAGGCTAGACAATATGTGAGATATGAATTCATATAAAAATCTTTACCACAGAGGTGAACCATATTCAATTTCTCCCTCATGGCCTCTGTTATCACTTCTCCCCAACCCAAATACTATTTTCCCTCTAGAAAAAAGTTGGATGAAGAAATACATTCATTCGGTAAACAGGTAGGATTGTGAAACACCCTTAACTCTGTGTGACAGGAACATAAAATGCTTGACATAGGTTTTTATATGATCCTTTGTAAGAGTCTTAGGAAACCAAGAACCACCCTTTCAAAACTTCAATACCCATTTTTCTAGTGATAGTACTCTATTGTTTTTCAGCACTCTCATTGAACCTAGAAATAGATTGGGAGGGAGTGAAATCTGAATAGGCCCTCTCTGGTATTTTTAATATGAAATTGATATTCTCTCTTTCAACGAGTAGTAAAATTATGCCATCATTCTTTCTTATATATTGGTGCCTAGCATCGTATCTTTTTATGCATTCTTGAACCAATTCTAGGCACAAAACAACAGACAGGAAAGTGGTGGATCCACTAAGCCACTTTCTGCAATTTCTATTGTGAAAATTTTTTCTCCCTGAGTTATCAACCTCTCCTTGAACTTCTCTAAATTGTAGCCCATGAGGTCTATGTCACTTATTTTTGGGCCTTCACAAACCAAACTAGCAGCATTTTCGAACAAATGGAATGTCGACTTCTTAATATTTTAAACCTACTACAACTAGAGGAAAAACTATTTCTATATTGACAGAAAGAAAATATTTCAAAATCACATATACAAAAAGGGCTACCATAACTCACCTTGAAGCCGAGGACACTTGAAAAATCTCTGCACATAGTTGTTTTTACCTTCGCACCTTTGTTCTTAAAACTAACATCTGCTCATAATTTCTAACATTAGCCTTTCTAAACAATGATGGTATAGGAAATCTTAATATTAATAACTATATCTCTTGTTCATGCTAAAAGACTCTGATTTGATGATTTTACAACATGCCAATTAATAATCCTTGCATCACTTCTACCACCTTGTCAAATCATGATTATTGTAATACTGCCAGCTCACCCATTTTTAATCGTTCCATGAAGTACAAATACATCTCGGGGAAATACAAACTTGATGAGACATATTAATTCACCTTTACATCATATCATGAATCACTAAGACCTATTTTTAAATTCCTTGAACCTTTAGGAACCTTGGTTCAAAGTGGTTCATGGGAGTTTAGATTCTCCTTTGCATACTTGGGATCTTAAATCTCTATGTCTATGTGGAAGTGATAAGAATACCTGGTGGCCAACCATTACCATACTATTGAGTTCCTTTGAACCCCTTTGAACCCACTCAAACCTGTAGGAACTTGGTGAAAAGTGGTTTGAGGGATTTCACTGCAGTTCCCAGGTACAAGGTCGTTCATTTATCTTTGGATGTCGGGTTGCTTAAGTACATACCAAGACTTGTTACAAAGACATAGACTTAATCAACATAAAGGACTATATGAGACTCAAATTTGGGGTTAATCCATGAAAAGGGATTGTGTTAAACCTTAATAGACATGGATTTCATTTCAACAGATACCTTGTTATTTATGAACATGTATTTCATGATCTGACAAGAACCTCAGAAGAAAAAGGTGACATAATATACAGCGGCTAACATTGAATCTGACTAGGGACTGTATTTATAATAAATTTGGAGGAATCAAAATATATGTTTAAACACTAAGGAAATCAAAAAGACAAATAAATCAAAGAATCCAAAATTAAACTAACTCACACCTATAACTAATATGTATAATAGAGAACCAAAAACAACTTAACATTTGAAAAATTTAAAATCATGCCCATTGTAACATAGGGGAAAGACATAACCATATGGATAAGAAAGCTAGAAAGATTTAGGACCTAATACCTACTGAACTTTGAAAGGTCCCATCCACAACAATTCAAATTTTCCATGTGCTCCCTTTGGTTCTTTTCTTTTGTCCCACAACAACACTTCATCACCCTCAATGAATTTACGAGGCCTTACCTTTTTATCAAATTTTTTTTGACCCTCATCTATTGTTCTATAATCCTATCCACAAAATATCCTCTCTCTTCTTCCAGCTTAGTTAAATACATCACCTATTTTTCAATGCAGTCCCTGAAAGATTGACTTTCAATCAAAGATTGCAGTTTAGATGTAGCTAGTTCAAGAGGGAGAGAGACTTGAGTGCCAATACTATAAACTAGATCAAAGGGGGGCATTCTAATTTCCTTCTTAGGGGTAATTTTATCTTCCCAACTGGCTTCCTATAATCTCTTATGCCAATATTTGGCATTATTACGTACCAACTTCCTCGTAATGGCGATGAGGTTCTTATTGCTCGATTATGCTTGTCTATTGACTTGTAGAAATTAATCAGAAGAATGCGTCATATTAATAATATTCTCATAATAAAAAAAACATCATTTATTTGGATGAGAAATATGTGGCATTTTCCATGACTATCTTCTACAGAACCCCAAATCGCACCAGAATGTAATTTTTAAGGAAATCACAGACCACTTGGGAATTAGCCTTCTTTATGGGTATAACCTCCACCCATTTAGTAAATTAATCCATTGTGGTAAATATGTATACATTTTGAGCACTTGACAGAGGGTTTAGAGGTCCTATGAAATCAAGGCCCCACTACTTAACAAATTCATTGATCATCACTAGTCTCAGAGGGAGAGTTTCTAGTTAAGGCTTACCTGTAAATAATTTATATTTTTCACAATTCTGAACATATGAGTATGCATCATTAAACATCTCCATCTAGTAAAAGAAATTCTAGAGGATTTTAAAAGTAGTGACCGATGACAAGAAATTCCCACTACATGCCTCTTCATGGAAAGTTTTGAGGAGCTTTCATTTCTAATCTTTATCTAGACATCTTAGAAATGTGTCGTCCAAACC
This sequence comes from Thuja plicata, assembly GCA_018584345.1. Lineage (NCBI taxonomy): Eukaryota > Viridiplantae > Streptophyta > Pinopsida > Cupressales > Cupressaceae > Thuja > Thuja plicata. The sequence continues at coordinate 11,596,916 of MU227649.1, forward strand.
TCTTTTATACTGGGCATCTTGAGATATTACATATTTTGATGCCTTAAGTCTTAAATTTCACCTTTCTTTCAGCATGAGATGTTCAGGACAATCACCATAAGTTAAATAATGAGCTATACCAAAAAAACATGAGTCCTAGAGGCTGACTAGTAGTATTGTGGGTAATTCTTTCTCCTCTTTTCCTTCACTAATGTCATCTTCATCTATCCTTTTACACGAGCCATGACCTCTCACCATATTACTAGGCTTGATTGTCAGATTGTACTCTTGAATCTTCGCTACCTAAGTTTCTATTTTATTCATTCCAACCTCTTGTTGTGTCAATATACTCTTTGCTGCTGAGTCAGATACATACACCACTAAATGAGAATGCAAAATATAATATCTAAAATGTCTTACCACTTTAACAATCGAAAAGGCTTGTTTCTCAACCAATGAATATTTCAATTCATGCTTCATGAGCGGAATGCTCATGAACACAATGGGAGCCTTAGACCCTTCTTCATTCTTTTAAACCAAGATACCCGACAGAGTATGTTCAGAGGCATAGATATAAATTGTGAAATCTATTTTGAAATCAGGATTGGCTAAAGTGGATGCATTGGCTATATAATTTTTTATATCATCAAAATATTTCTTCCCTTCTTCACTCAATTTGAAATTTTGTCTTTCACTCATCATATCCATGATATGCTTGGTAATTTTGGCAAAATAAGGAATAAAGTTTCTTAAGAAATTAATTTGACTAAAGAACTATTTCACTCCACTTTGATTTGAGGGTAAGCTCAACTGATGTATTTCTTTCACACACTCAGGATCTATGTTTATGCCATCTTTATAAACTATATGCACAAGAAACTTTCCCTCTATCAAAAAAAAGATTGATTTCTTGGTATTTGAGGATATGCCATGCTCTTTGGACCTCTAAAACACAGTTTTTAGATCCTTCAAATGATTTTTTCTCCTCTTTGAAAAAATTGTTAATTCATCCAAGTATATCATAATAATTCTATTTCTCGGGTCTCCAAAGGATTAGTTCATCGCTCATTGAAATTTCATCTCAGAATTAATCAAACTAAAAGGAATTATATTGTAAGAGAAGGTCCCCCATAGTGTGATAAATGTTGTTTTGTGCTGATCTGATCTAGAAACACTTATCTGGTTATAACCAGAAAAGCTGTTAAGCATTGACGTCATTTATGACCCTGCTAAAGTTTGGACCACATGATCTGTAATAGGGAGAGAATAGTTATCCTTTAGACTATATTGATTTAAATTGAAAAGATCTACACAAATTTGAATTTATCCATTCTTCTTATGAATGGGTACGATATTCGCTATCCACGTAGAATGGTGAATATGATAGATGATTCTAGCTGCCAACATTTTCTCAACTTTTTTAAAAATAGCTTCAGACACCTTGGGATTATAGTTTCTTAACTTTTTCCTAAAAGGAGTAGCATCTGGCTTTAATGAGATATGGTGTTGGAATTGACCACTCTTGAAATCCTTGAGATCATCATAATTCTAGGCAAAAAAAACTTTATACTCTCTGAGTAACTCACTGAGCTTGCGCTTCTCCTCAAGGGAACAACTTCTACCAATGGAAATTCACTTGGGATCAAATTCATCACCAATATTTATATTATCACCTCCTTTTTTCTTCTCCAGACTGGGTATCTCTTTTATTCTAAGAATTTCATCTTCCCAAGAGAATAATTGTTCTAGTGTAACTAATCCTTTCAGGATTTTGTTACCCTTTAACTAAATTGTGCCACTATCATCCCTAATTCGTGGATCTAGAAAAATTCTTTGCAGGAATTTTCTGACCATTCAAAATACATGGTTGCAAATTCCTGAGAATCGGCCATAAAGTTCTTAATCTGGGAATCTCTATCGAACACCTGTCAATGCTCAACATTATCAGGCACACTTTGCATGTAGATAATTTCTACCCGATAGGCATCTTTCTTGAAATCTGGATGGGGCAACAACAAAGAGGCAGAGTTAGCTAGAGAATAAGCTCTAGAATTCAGAATTCTTAGGATAGCTTCTATTGAGAATGCATCAAATTATTCTAAATCATACCACACTCTGCTGCAATAATATTTTATCCATTTTTTCTTTACTACAAACAAGCCTCTGACTTGCTTCACAATTAACTCAGCATCCCCTTTTTCAAAAATAATTTTAATGCCTCTCATTTTGGCTTCTTGAAATCCCACAAGTAAGGCTTTGTACTAAAAAATATTTTTGGTATTATTGAAATAAGGCTTATAGGAACAAGGAGAATGTTCACCTTGCGGTGACATGCAGACAAATCCCACTCCAGGCCCAAAGTTTAAGCAACTTCTGTCAAATTCAATGACCCACAAATCATGTCCCATCCTTGATGATTCAACAAGTTATTTCTACTCCTCATCATATAGAATAAGGTAATTCCCAAATTGACACTCTTCATACAAAATTTGAGCTTTAGAAATATTTGAAGGGAAATATTATTATTAATCTATTTTTAGCCTCTAGGTCTAGCTTAACCTTCTTCTTACCAACAAGGATCACCACCTCTGACCAGTCCATTTTTTATTTCACCTCCCAACTCTCTATATAAATTCCTACTAAGAATAATTTCATAACTAGCCAGTATGTCTACCACCATGATTGTCAACTTAAGCCTCTTATCTAAATAGGCTTCTAGAACCGCCTGATTATCTTTGACCCGGCCTATCAAGGGAGCTTTTTTTCAATCCATTGAGTAGCATCTTCCAAAGGTCCTAGTTAAGGTTAAACCTAAAGATTTTGCAACAGAGAAGGGAATGTTATTGTCTGAGGCTCCAAAATCAATTATATAATTACTTAATTTATGGCCATTGAGAAGTAGAGACACATAAAAAGGATTAGGTTTCTTTTCAGCTAGTTCATATTCTTCTCCTAAGGCATCAATAGTAGATTAAGTTTCATCACGAGGTGAACTAGAGGAAAATATGGGAAGGTTAGGGGATGTAGATTCATTTCCTACTAGATTCTATTTGCTTGGCGATTCCTGAGTTTGACCATATTTAATATATTTTATCAGTTTATCTAGTTCCTTAGGGTTAAGCCTTAGATATTCAGTGGGTGATATTTAAATAGTTGAAGATGTATAGAATCCTAAAATATCAAAGGAAGAAGATGAAGAGATAATTTTTTGCAAAATTTTAACTTCTGGTGTTTTTGAATTAATCGCGAGAGTTCTTACCATAGTATCTTTACCTTTTGTTGGGATACCAGATGAGGTCTCACTAGGTGAAAACTTGGGGCTCTTTTGGGTTTTAGTAAGAACTGTATAGGATGGGTCTTCAAGAGTGACCAAAATTTTGCCACATATTTCTGAGTCAGACTCGTACTCAAAGTAATATGTTCCAAAGTAGTCAAGTCTCTCCATATCCCTTTCTTCTTCCGTCATCTCTCCACGTGTATCTTTTGTCACCCCTATCTAAATATGTCTCATCATATCAAGATATGTCTCACCATCATAATTTGTAGTAAGATGAAAAGTGCACATACTCCCCTTCCCAAAAGATGCTTGAAGGAGTAATTTTGGTTGCGTGGAGGGGATTTGAAGTGTCTTTCCTTGATTTAGTTGATTATATTTCCTTCTTCCAATGTCTTGATAGGGTCATTGGTAAGAACTCCCAACTTTTGACATTTTTCTTTTGAGGGCTATTATATCATTCATTAACCTGTTCACCATAGGATCTGAAGAGGTTGATGCTTGTGCATGGGGGATTTGGACCTCCTTTCTCCATTCTCCTGTCATTATAAGATCATCTTCCTATTCTATTGCCTATGTATGAGTGGCATTAAAATCAACTGGCCTAGCTCTCCTCAAATAGAAACAGATGTCAGGAGGCATAGCATTAAGAAAGAATCTTGTTTTTATTTTCAGCCTTGGGCCTTGACGCCGCTTGAATCTTATGAACAATCCTATTAAATTTTTCCACAAACTCCCTCATGGGTTCATAGATTTCTTTCTAGAGCTCGATTGACTGCACCAAGAGAGTGTGTTTATCGTAAGCACTTTTGAATCTATTTTCATAAGTTGTTCATTATAACCCAACTTGTTATGGATCCTACTAGAAGATGGCCAATCCAATTTGTTTCACCTTCTGATAAAGACTGTATGAAAAGTTAGATAGATACATCCTCATCTTGCACTGCTAGGATACCAGTTGCCACATTAAAGGTGATCAAGTGTTCTTCAACATAAACTTTCTCATCACAAGAGAACTTGAAAAGACATCCCTAGCTCCCTTTGGCAAGGCATTATGGGTCAGAAAATTCAAAGGACCTACCGCAGCACCCCAAGGCTGAGCTTGGGCCATTAGATTATTTAGGGGAGGTAAGTTTATTTTAAGTGGGATAGGATTGATAATTATCGATACAGGGGTTCCTGATAACACAAGATATTTTTAGGATGGTGAAGCAGTAGCCTTAGTAGGTGGTGGAGATTTGGTTTTTTACCTTCTAGACCATGCAAAATTAGGTGAGGCAGTCAATCTTTGTAGGGCTTCTAGGTCTAGGTCCTCTAGGCCTTTTCTTGCTTGGGATCTTGTAAATCTCTTCAACTCCAGTCTGTTATTATGATAAGAATCTGTATGCAGTGAAAATACCTGCAGCTGCACAACAAGTCAAAATATGCAAACACAAGATATACTAATAAATCAAAGCATGTAAAGAACTTGAAACACAACTACATTTTCACTACAACCTCCGATGAGCTAAAACAAGTGCACCCAAGACTTGTTTGATTTGTTCTTAGAGATTTTGTGGGTGTGCTCTCCCAACACAATGCAATAAATCCCATTATGATGCAAGCTAGATGATGGTGAAGGGATTGAGGACAAGTATGAGGAACTTGCCCCAAGCTTCACATGATGAAGATTGAGAATGGAATAACAAATCTAGAATGAGGATGCAAGATGAAATAAACTAAGATTGATTTCCATTACCTAACATGTAATATCTAGATGATCTAATGCTCAAAGAAGCTAAATAGAATTAACACTAAGACATGCTCAAGAAAATGCTCTAAAATGCAATCACTAGCTCAATGCACTAAAAACTCTAGTTCTCATTAGTTCTCATTCACTCACTAGTTGCAAATGAGGAGTGAGGCCTCCTTTTATGGATTTGCTATGAACAATGGACGGCTAAGATTAAGAGGTGGAAAATGAGTGGCTGAGATTGAGGGTTAGGTAGGGTTTTGGTGGGAGTGAAGGAGATTAAGAGGCAAAAGCAATGAGTGGCTAGGATTAAGTGGTTAAAGTGAGGAGTTGACTTTTCAAGTCACATGTGTGTGCAAGTGATTAAGGCTAAAATGGGTTTATTTACCTTTTAAGTGTGATTAGGTTGAATTTAGCCAAAAGTAAGGAGAAGCAAGATTTAAATTAAATTTAATTTAATTTAATTTAAATGAGGTTTAGAAGAATTTTAGAGAAAATGGAGGGATTAAATAAATAAAATTTATTTAAAAGAAATATGGAGGAAACATATATTAAAATAAATTTTAATATATTAGGGATAGTATTTAAATTAAATTTAAATACAAGGTGATGAATTTATTTAATAAAATTAAATAAATAGTCGAATATAACAAATATAGTTAATCTATAAGAATTACCTATATTGTTATAGGCAGTATTAATTAAATTAATATAGAAATGAAAAAGGACAATTTAGGGTGTCTACAGAATCCTTTAATAATTATAGTTTGGCCTCCTCAACTATATGCAAACTCGCTGATTCAACCTTTCACCAATTTCCTCTTCTCTCTTCAACACTTCTCTATCCCTTCTATAATCTTCTACACTTCTACACTAAACTGTCTAATGAACTGAGTATATCTTCTTGATTGTCTTGAAATCCAAGGTTAGGTTGTAGGACTGGGAAGATTCCTCCATGAGGTAACACCATTGTTCCTCATCAGATAGCGGATTATATAAAATATGTTCTAGTTTTTCCCACAAGATTCACAAAAAATATGTTGGCAAACATATTTGTTTCTCACCAAAATAGATATAATTTTCTACTTATAACTCCAAGTCAAAAAAATATTTATGTAGATAAAAGTTGGGTAAGCATGCACTGATTTCATTCCTTGTAAGCATTCAAAAAATTGTGAACCATCAGGATGTTGGGATTATTCATGTGGAGAAGTCACATCTTCCAAGATTCCTTCTCCTATTTCAACCTTGCCACTCTGTCAGCATGTTTTGGAAGTTTATCCACATAGAGATAGAGCATAGACTCTCTTCTTGCTACCTTTGTGAAATCTGTTAGAGTTGGGTTACCCTCTATTTTGACCAATCCCAATTTTCTTTCAAATTCTTTCATGACTACATCCATGTCATGTTCAACCTTGTCAGCATGCCAAATGTATGTAGCATTGATAGAATTTACGTCATTTGCTATGGTTTTACTTAGCTTCTACAATTCCTTCTCTATTTTATCAGCTTCTGATATTGTTGCCTTGAATACAACATTTTTCCTATCTATATTCTTCTTCAGGGAAAAGACTAAGCATTCATCAACTAATTTTAGAGGTTTTTCTGACTAAGACTTGGGGACTCCATACTTCTCTATCTCCTGAATCTGCATGGACACATCTTCCCACTTTGATTCATCAATTTCCCACACCTGATTCTAGGTCTGAAGCTCACCTATTAGGACATAGATATCATCAAACACTACCTTAGACTCTTGAATGAACTTACTCCCTTCCTTGAGAACCTCATCGATCCATTCATCAAAGGAAACCACCAATTTCTTCCCTCTCTGAATTTGTTTCAAAAACTTTTGACTCACATGAGAAGTAGGATCGAATCCTTGAGGAGCTTGAGCTAGGTGTTGAGATCAATTATTTATGAAAGAATCAATGTAATCCACCATGGTTTTAATGATCTTCTTCAGTTCCTTTTTATCCTTATAGTCCTTCCAGGAGTGGGTTAACATGCACTTGGATGACACCTCAAAGTGATGATTATCTGACTCTATGTTCACAAATCACAAGTCTACCTTTACCACCTCAAAATCATCAACAATGGGATCTTGAAAAATTCTCTTGCCCTAGGTATAACAACTTTAACAGTCCATCTATGATTCTTAGAATCAACATCTAACCTAGCGGTAGTTTTCAACTTCTTAACCTTAGCAGTTTTTTTTTGTATACTTGTTGACTATGGGTATAGATATAGGGACTATGCTCCACTTCTTATTCACTGATGTTGTTAGCCATTGTGGACTGGTGTCTGCTATGGATTTGACACTAGTGGACTTTCTGTGGGTAGACATAATCTCCAAGTCTGAACCATCTAAATTTAGGATGTCGTCCTTCTGTTTCTCTAAGTCCATAGTTGGTCAGTTGAAGTTTTGATCTTTTTCCTTCTCTAATTTGACATATATCACCTCATCGCTGGCCATTTCCTTTTTATTTCTAGATTTAGTTCTACATCTAGTCACAAGCACTGCAGGGAATATTATGATAAGTACTATAGAGTTTCTAAGAGGGGTTGAATTCTTGAGTTTTGGTTTCCTGCATCATAGCTTGGAACAGAATCATCAGAAACATGAATTGGACCAATAGTTTTTGAGACCTTTTCACATGTTCCTTCTTGCATGATTTTCAATCTCATTTCCTTCCTTTCACTCAACCATTTCTCAGTCCTTTGGATTACATGAAGATTTCTTAGTTGCATATCATCCTCTTCTCTTTTAGACTAGTTAACTCCAGGTAAAGGTTTTCTTTATATTTATTCATATCTTGAGTCAGTGACATTTGAACCATCATCTATTACTCCTATGTTCATCTTCAGTTCTAAATTCATAATTTGTGATCATTGCAGTCTTCTCCAGTCTCTTTTTCTTACTTCCACTTTATTAGAGAGATCCTCCCATAAATCTTCTAGGTGTATAAGAAGGAACTAGCTTTCCAATATTAGGGTAGCTTCATAGGTATCTTTCCCATTCTTCTTTTGCCACAAACATTTTCACCACCTGGGAGAGTTGTATACATAATTTAGCTAATATAAAATAGTCAAAAGAGTACCTTGGTGGCTTCATAGGTTCATCTATGAACCCTCCCACCTGGATATAGGTAAAGTGGGGGTACTGTATGTAGTAGCTACCATATATACCAACCCATTTTTGAGCTTCATTTGTCATCCTCCTTGTTAGAGTTCCCACCAGTTCAACACACAAACTTCTAGTGAGCACATCATGTACCCTTCTATACTTTTCAAACACTTTGTCTCCTTGTATAATGGGATAATATCTATAAATGGTAATTTGGTTTATCCAAGGTTCATCTAGGATCCCCACCAATTATTTAGTACAGGCCAGATAAAATGTATGCTATGAAGTCATATAAAATCTTTACCACTAAGGTGAGCCAACTTCAATTTTTACCTCAGGGCCTCTACTATCACTTCTCCTTAATTCAAATATTGTTCTCCCTCTAGGATAATTTTGATAAATAGATATATGTATTCGGTAAATAGGTGGGCTTGCGAAGCACCCTTAACTATGTGTAATAGCACCATCAAATCCTTGACATAAGGTTTTATATGATCCTTCTTAAGAGTCTAAGGAAATCAAAAACCACCATTTTGAAAATTCAAAAGCCATTTTCTAGCGATAGTAATCCAGTTTTTTTCAGAGCTCTCATTGAACCTAGCAATAGATTGGGATGAAGTGAACTCTAAACATGCCCTCTCTAGTATTTTAAACATGAAATTGATAGTCTCTCTATCAACCAGGAGTAAAACTATGCCATCATTCATTCTGATATATTGGTTCCTAGCATCGTATCTTTTTATGCATTCTTGAACCAATTTTGGGCACAAAATAGTAGGTGGGAAAGCGACAACTTCCATTAAGCAACTTTCTGCAATTTATGTTGCAAAAGGTTTGTCTACCTGAGTTATCAACCTCTCCTTGAAATCCTCTGAATTGTACCCCATGAGGTCAGTGTCACTAATTAATGGGCCTTCACAAACCAAACTAGCGGCATTTTTGAACATATGGAATGTTGACTTCATGATATTTTAAACCTACTCCAACTAGAGGAAAAATCCTTTCTATATTGACAGAAAGAAAATATTTCAAAATCATAGACACAGAAAGGGCTTCTAGAACTCACCTTGAAGCTAAGGACACTTGAAAAATATCTGCACACTATTTTTTTTTACCTTGGCATCTCTGTTCTTGAAACTAACAAGTGTTCATAATTTCTAACATTAACCTTTCTAAACAGTGATGGTATAGGAAATCCTACTATTAATCACCGTATCTCCCATTTGTGTTGAAAGACTCCGATTTGATATTTTTACGACATGCCAATTAATAATTGTTACATAACTTCCACCACCTTGTCAAATCATGATTACTGTAATACCACCAGCTCACCCATTTTTAATCATTCCATGAAGGAGGAAACACATCTTGGGTAAATCAAAACTTGATGAGACATATTACTTCACCTTTACATCACATCATGAATCAATGGGAACTCTTTTGAAAATCCTTGAACCTTTAAGAACCTTGGTTCGAAGTGGTTCGTGGGAGTTTAGATTCTCCTTTGCATACTTGGGATTTTAAATCTCTATGCTTGTGTGCAAGTGATAAGACTACTTGGTGGGCCAGTCGTTACCATACTGTTGAGTTCCTTTGAACCCCTCTGAACCCACTAAAACCTATAGGAACTTAGTTCAAAGTGGTTCAAGGAAGTTCATTGTATTTCCTATGTACAAGGTGGTTCATTTATCTTTGGATGTCGGGTTGCTTAAGTACATACCAAGACTCGTTACAAAGACATAGAATTAATCAACCGAAAGGACCATATGAGACTCAACTTTGGGGCTAATCAATGACAAGGGATTGTGTTAAACCTTATTAGAGACACCTTGTTATTTATGAACATGGATTTCATGAACTAACAAGATCCTCAAAATAAAAAGGTCAAATAATATACAGGGGCTAACAATCGCACTAAGACATTCCCGCAGTGGTAAGGAATGAATCATGGACCACCTTGAGCAATACAAATTTCCTCACACATGCCAACATGTAACACCTTATCCAAAGCCATAGGTACCAATGGTCATGGTGAAAATTTTATATTGATTCCCAAATCAATAGATTAGATAGTTCTCAAAGTATGCCAAGTTTTGTGCTCAAACTCTCCAAGTGAATTGGCCAACAAATGGGATTAACCAATTTATGGTTGAATTCCCCTACTCTTTAGGCTCTATAGGACCTAGGAAGGTAGACTCATTTTCCAAATGTATCTCCAAGTTGAAGATTTTTATAGAAGATTCTATCTTTTATATATATTCTAATTCTAATCTCTTCAAAGTGGAATGTATATTTGAAACAAACTGATTTACTAATTTCTTGATTTCTATACTCTTCTTTTACTTCTACTTCTCCCTTGTCTCTTTCTCTTTGAACTAATAGGATTCTCAATCTCACAACATTCAAATAGAATTTAGATAAAAAAAAACCTCTCCAAATGCCCACACTATAACTGGTTATAAAAATTGTCGAATTATTCTGCTCTTCTTCTATTCACTAAATTCGTTGGTTTTATCATTTTGAAAAACAAATTCACAGATGTTTTTTGGTGTGAACAAGACATTTAAAAAATGCAGTAATAATATATTTGTGTGAGCCACCTAGACTATGCATTCATCCATTAATACTCTCCTTTAAAAAAAAAATTAATCTATGATGTTGACTTCAAAGATCAATGGAAATTAATTTGAGGTATGCCGAGATAATATCCTCCATTGGCACCACATTTTAAAGGCTAATCAAACTTATTGACATATCTTTTGGGATGTCTTTTCAACCAATTGTGACTGTTAGATCATTTGTCTTATCGACACAATATACCCTGATTTGGATTGAACTCCCTAGTAGTTTTTTTATTTGTTGACCAACTTATCGGGGTAGTGGACATTAGACTCCTTCGATAAGATTCCTCAATAATTTTTTTTTACACAAGCAGTTAAGTCAACAAAAGATTGGAGTGTTGTGATTTTCTATATTAAAATTTATGGGAAACAGCTAAGGAATTGCATTCAAGAGTAGTAAATAATAAATATGGCTTGTTGTGATTTTCTCTTAATTTTACGAAGAGGTGCCAAGGAAAAGATGTACCATGTCGGCCATGATAATATATTACTCACCATCATATTTAGTGCAGTTTGAAATTACAATCTTTACATGGTAACCATCTTACAAGTCGAGAAGTTATCTGTGAACTGTAGTATTGCGTGCATTATTACAGGGATTCCAATCAAGGCTGGTGATGAGTTAAAGACCATGCTTTGTAGGGGGGTGATTAATGTGATGGAAACTCTCCCTTTTCATTATTGGAGAGGCATTTATAGAATTTGGATAGATTGCTTCAAGATAAATTATATTGACTTGAACATACTTTTTTCTTGGGGGTGCAAGGTACTAGGGGAAGCACAGGACTAATGGCTTTGCTGAGTTTATGAGTTTTTATCATATGAATTTTAATGACAGTCATTGTTGTTTGAAATGTTTTATCTAAAAAATTAATACATTTATCCTTCTATCAAGGAAAAAAAGAGAAGGAAAAATTAATATATTTATGTAGAATTGGGTGCTTTTAGAGTTGGTCTTTCTGACAAAACTTCACGTTCTTCTGGTTTGGATAAAGGGATTCTGTCTGAATCAGATTCAAAATTTGCACTGGGTCTCAGTCTTTTTTTTCAAACGATTTTCTATGTGGGGTGGGTTGTTAAATGTAAATTCTCATGAGTATGTGATGTACTGGCTGAAACAGAGGTTTTGTTTCTCTTCTCCTAAATTCTTTTGATGGGAGAAGTTGGTCTTTACTTAGACGGTGCCTTTTGAACTAGGAAAATTGTAAAAATTATAATATAATTAATAAAATAATAATAATAATTACTCATTTATCATTTACTATATAGAAATATAGTTTTTGTTGAATCAAACACTCATTATAAATTAATATATTTATCTTTTTGTCAAGAAGAAGAAAGATAGATAATAGATTGCGATATCAGAAATGTAATTGAATTTGTTAAATCAAATACTGATTTCTATTGAAATTTTGTCTACACTACAACTTTTAATAATTTTACTCACATCCATCCATTTAGATAAGGTAACTAAAACATTTTTTATTTCTGATCTCTAATTTTATGTTGTAGTTTATCTATAGAAAAAAATAATTAAATTTTCATAATTTATTAGAGGTGATTCTATTAAAAAATGTATGTTTATAAATGAACATAAATCTAGTTAAATAAACGGGAGAAATGCATATTTGAATATTAAATTTAGTATTTGAAAAACACAAAATATAAAATAGAAGATAATGTGTTTAGTTTAATAATTTTTTATTTTTAAGGTAAAAGTGGTAAATATACCACGAAGTTATTTTTTATTAACTTTTTTTTACAAACCTGGTTCAAAAAGCACCGGTAGAAAAAACAGGGTCACATGGACCACAAAATAATTCAAAGTTAAAACCAAACCAATTATTAATTAAATATATTATATAAATTACTTATCTCAATTATGATTGGTTCAATTGATTTGATTTTATAGGACCCCGTTTTATCAAATTTGCGAAATACAAATGTTTAAAAAATCATGAAAATATTTTAATGGAAATAACATAACCAAACAATAATTTATGAAATGAAAATATTTCAATACTTATACACTCAAATACATTAACTATTACAAACTATTAAATGTAGCTATAAATTAATTGTTGAAAATGATTTAGAACTACTTTATCCAATATATTAATTAATAAATTTCTAATCAAATAAACTATAAAATTAAAAAGTAATTAATAATTATTTTTCCTTTTAAATAAATATTTATATAGAGCATTCCAAATTCGCACTAACTAAACATTATAATATAAAAAGAACAGAACAATATTTTAACATTCTAAAATTACATCTAAATAATAATCTTAGATTACTAAATCAAATTATTTAAAACAACTTAGCTAATTATAGAGTTAACTATTTGATTACTTTGTTTTCATCGATCAGTTAAAAGCTAAAGATAAGAAGGAGATTTAAAGCATGTTTTATTCCAGAAAACAAGGAGAGTTTTACATATTAAAACTAAATCAAGCATGACGAGCTTTACGGATCAAGAAGTGATCAACGAAGAAAACAAGAAGGACAAGAAACAATGAAATCATGTCTATGTAAAGAGACAATTAATCCATTATAAAAAAAAGGAATGCTCAAGAGAATTTTGGTGAAGATAGAAGTCTTCATACAGATCTGATCATACAAGCTGAAGAACAAAGCTAAGAATTTTGCAAACACCATGCAACAGAGAAGCAACAACATTCACCAAGAAGAAAGAAGTGGAGAAAAGGAAAAGAAGAGAACATTGATCAAAAGAGGTATTATGAGATTACAATAGATCTAAACATCTACAAGATTAAGTTGTATTTATGAACAGATCATATACTGTTTCAGTTTAACTATTGATTCAAAAAATCTCTTAACAAAGTAGGATTTAACCATCCTTTATATATTTAAATACATCCCAAGGAGTATCAAAACGTTTTCATGTTGACAGCATAGTGAATGCTAGGCCAAGTGATAAATTGTCTAACAAGGTCGCACTTAACAGTGTGTTTGTAACCTTTAACAGGGTTGGCTCTTCACCGAGATTGCTTCAGAAGAGTGAAAATTTTGGGTTACCGGTCCCAAGTGGTTTTTCCCCTAACAGGGTTTCTACATTAAAAATCCATGTGTCAAATGTGCATATGGTTCATTGCTTTGATGTTTTGCTTTACACATTACTAAAACAAGATTGATCGATAAACACTAAGTTATTTACTGTATTTTGGTAAAGGTTAGAAAAGATAGACTGCTATTTGGTAAAGCTTAAGGAAAGGATAAAAAGTATAAACACCGAGCAGTATATACATGTTAGATTCAAACAAGGCATACATATTGTAGGACTAAAGATAACTAGAGGTTTTATATTTGTGGTATAAAGTTTTGGGTTGATTTATTGGATTAATTTTTGAGGCCACTGATTCACCCCCCCTGTCAGTTATTCTAACAATTGGTATCAGAGCTTGTGTTCTTAGAAAGGGAGTTTAAAAGACTCAAGCTAAAGATCACAAGATGAACAAAAGGGATGTGCCTAAGTTGAACAAGGATAACTTTGCATCATGGCAAAGCAGGATAAGACTCCACCTATCAGGTATTTGAAATGATGTCACACAGTACTTGGATACTAAATTTTTTCTACCTACTAGACCTCAAACAGTTGATCGATTGAGAGAAAAACATGAACACAATTCTATGATGATAGAACTTGCTTCCCCACTTTTTGATGCTGAATTTGAAGATATCAAATCATGCACCACTCCAAAGAAAATGTAGGAAAAATTGAAGCTAGTACATGGAGGAGATAAGAATGTGCTAAGAACTAAGTCTGAAAGCCTAAGAGGAAGGTTTGATGACCTAAGAATGAAAGAAGGAGAAAACATTACTCAGTAAAGCTGCAGAATCAAAGAGGTTGTTAATGCTATCCGAGGAGTAGGAGGTGTACTTGAAGAAAAAATAGTGGTAAGTAAAATTCTAAGAATCTTACTTCTTGTTTATGCTATTAGAGTATCTTCTATATAAGAAATGAGAGCAGTAGAAAATAACAATGTTACTCTAGATAGTTTGATTGGTAACTTATTTCATTTGAGATTGATGCATAGGGTCTAGAGTTCTAGTGATTCCTTCTCCCAAAATGCTTATGACTTCTTCTAACCATCCAATGGTTACTCCTCCTATGTGTTCTTCACCAATATGGATCTCCTAGACCCTCCTTACAAACTTTCCTCCTAGGTATAGTTTACTTGATAAAGACACAAAGTTCATTCAATTACAACTAGTCCAACTAGTTCACTATTCTTCTTCATTCATCACTAGATCTTCCCCTAGAACCCCAAACCCTTGCTTAGGATCTTTCCCATACACCCCATAGACTCTTGCCTATGTTCTTGGTCCATTAAAATTTCATTGGAAACATTTCCAATACTTCTGGACACTCCAACAATCCAATAGTTGTCACAATACACAAGTAGGCCTAATTAGGCCTATTCATAGTAGGTTTTTTTTCATTGTTTTGAGCCAAATGCTCCAAATTTTCCCAAACAACCTCACAGAAGACCTTGAAAATCTGAAATCTATACACTATCCCTTCAAGATTCCAAAACCATAGCTTCTCAATGCACCCACAACCCTAATTACTACCAGGCCCTAGTTTTCAGCCTTTCTTTTAGGCCGCCTCTAGACCAGTCAGTACAATTTTTCTTAAATTTGGTCTTCAATCTTCCTTTCACCATATACAAACATTTTATCCTTCAAGGTGAAACATTAGGGCTTCCACAAATGTCACTAAGTCATCCATCCAAGATCATGGGCGCTCAATTACAATCCAATCTTTACCATGTCCAGGTTCACCTACTCCTAGCAGTCAGCCATAGGGCTTCACTCCAAGCCTAGGAATTCAATTGCAAGAACAAAAAGGGAAACCAAAATAATATTTGAAAACCCTAACCCATCATCCCACATGGTTTCAGTCATTTTCAACCATGGATGCTTAGGTTAGAGCCATTTTTTCTCCTACAACTCTGCAAATTGAACTTGCAGATACAGTGGCCTAAATCCTAATGTAAATCCTCACTAATTTAACTTGAAAGAAAAATAGTATATGAAAAATAAATATAATTAAAAACACTACACCCCCATGGGGTCAAATCACCTAATCTAATATGTACATAGCCGTATATAATGAAAAAAACATTGTAATCTACAAGGAAACATAGTAAGACATCTATACAGAATGATTATAAAAGTGCTATGCAATCCAAAACTCCATTATCCTTCCAAATATAAACAATCCATTCTCATATACCTGAGCATGGGTAGTTACAACCGCTCAAACTTCCATTTGCAACTTTTTGCAAAAGTTGCAAAAGTTGCTTGAGCAACTTTTGAAAGTTGCTAGCAACTTTTTAGCACTTTTTGCTCTTTCACTATTTTAGTCAACTCGATGCATGTTTTCCACTCCTATGACCCTATTTAGGATACTTAGGGTCCTAGAAAATACTAAAACCTCAAGTTACTCAAAAATAGTAACTTTTACCATTCTAGGCCAAAATGACCAAATTGTCATCTAGGAGCACTTTTTCTCTTACAATCATGAAATGAACAAGTTGAGATCCAAACCTAATGAATATTATTCAAAACCAAACTAAGACTCTTGACACAACTCTAAACACACAAATCACACCAAAATGGGAGGTGCTCTACACCATACTCCCCTGGGACAAAGAACTCAAGTCCCTTGAGTTAGAAGGTATTCAATGGTGACCCCATGCTTCAGAATGTCTGCCTCAGTCATCCAAGTGGCCTCTGATTAAGGTAGTCCCTGCAAATTTACCAGATACTCTTTGTAAGTACCCTTCTTGGTCTTCTTAATCACCTTGGAATCCAGGATATTGTCCAACTGTAGAGGGAATGGGGTAGGCAAATCCTTAACCCAATCTTCCTCACCCAATTATGAAAGAGTGAATTGACCAGTGTCTAAGGGTAGTCCCTTATAGGGATATAGGTCACATACATTAAAAATGGGTAAAATGCCCAAATCTTTAGGCAATTCCACTTCATATGCATTTTTGCCATACTTATGCAATATCCTCAATGGTCCTATCTTCTTCATGAGAAACTTAGTTGGTTTACCCTTAGGTAGTCTTTACTTTATAAGGTAATCAAGTACTAGATCCCCCACCTTGAATTGAAAATCACTCCTTGTCTTGTCTTCCTTGGATTTATACTTCTCCCCTTGCTGTTGTAGAGTCCTTTTAACTTGATCATGAGCTCTTTCAACTATTCTGCAAATGATTCCCCTTGAGCACTTCTCTTGTCTTGCAAACTGAGATCCCTTAACTCCAAGATCCCTCTAGGATAGTCCCATAAACTATCTCAAATGGGATTTTTCTAGTACTCCTATGGATGGAGTCATTATAGCCATATTTTGCTTGCCCTATAATATGATCCTATGACTGTCCATGCTACTTAGTCAAACATCTTAGTAGATTTCCTAAAGATCTATTGACTACCTTAGTTTTTCCATCTGAATGAGGGTGATAGGCTGAAGAGAAAGAAAAATTTGTCCTTAACATCTTCCAAAGAGTCCTCCAAAAGTGACCCACAAACTTACTATCCCCATCACTTACTATGTTCAATGGCAATCCATCTATTCTCACAATGTCTCTAAAGAATAGGCTTACAATATGTGAAGCATCATTGGTTTGTTTGCAAGGGATGAAGTGTGCCATCTTGCTAAACCTATCCACCACCACAAACACACTGTCATGTCCCTTTGATGTCTTTGGAAATCCCAAAACAAATTCCATACTTAGACACCCCCAAGGCCTTTGAGGTATGGATAGTGGTTGATACAACCCAGTGTTTCTATTATGTCCTTTAGCCCTCTGACATATCTGACATTGCTCCACAAAATTTCTGACATTTTTCTGTAACCTAGGCTAATAGTAATGCCTATTCACTTGCTCAAGTGTCTTATCCACTCCAAAGTGGCCTCCCAAGCTTCCTTGGTGTTTCTCCTTGACTATGTTCTCCCTCATTGAACACCAAGGTATATACATTAAGTTTCCTTTGAACAATAGCCCCTCCTGCAACATGTAATTAGTGAATTCCACTTTGAATCCCCATTGAAACTTCTCACATGCCTCATAGGCATCTTTGCAATCATTGTCGTCCTTGTAGAGATATTTCAAGTCATCCATTCCCACACTTTGCAATTGTATCTCATAAATATCAAGTACTCTTCTAATTAGAGTATCAACAACCTTGTTGCTAACACCTTTCTTGTGTTTGATGACAAATGTATATGCTTGCAAAGATTCCACCCACTTAAGGTGTCTTTGGTTCAATTTCTCTTGCCCATTCAAGAAACTAAGGGCATGGTTATCTGTGTAAACCACAAATTCTCTTGGTAGGAGATAATGTCTCCACTTTTTGAGTGCTTGAACCATTCCATAAAACTCCAAATCATAGGTAGAGTACTTCTGTTTGGTCTCAGTACTCAACTTCTCTGAGAAGAATGTCACAGGGTATCCCTCTTGAATTAACACTACCCCAATGGCTAGCTTACTAGCATTACACTCCACAAAAAATAATTGAATGAAGCTAAGGAACCTAAGAGTAGGTAGTTCTACTATCCTTTTCTTCAACATTTCAAAGCCTTGATCTGTTGTTGCTGTCCACCTGAACTGACATTTGATTCCTCCTTTTATAGTGTTGAGGATAGGTTCACATACATGACTAAAGTTTCTCACAAAATTCCTATAGTAGGAGGCTAATCCATGAAAACTCCTAACATCCCCTATGGATCTAGGTGTATGCCATTCCAAAATAGACTTGACCTTATCAAGATCTATATTCATACATCCATTACAAACCACAAAACCAAGATACACTAATGCAATTTTCAAGAACTCACATTTTTCCTGATTGATCATCAACTTCTCTTGGTGTAGCCTCCTCAATACCATCTCCAAATGCTTCATGTGCTCCTCCTTAGACCTGCTAAAGATCAAAATGTCATCAAGATATACTATTATAAACTTACCTATGAAATCTGCTACCACTTTAGTCATGAGCCTCATGAATGTGCTAGGTGCATTTGTTAGGCCAAAGGGTATTACAAGCCACTCATACAGCCCTTCATTTGTTTTGAAGGCTGTCTTCCATTCATCACCAGGCCTAACTCTGATTTGGTGATACCCTAACTTAAAATCCACCTTGGAGAAATAACAAGAACCTCCCAATTTGTCTAGCAAATCCTCAATCCAGGGCATTGGGAATCTATATCTGATTGTGATCTTGTTAATAGCCCTAGATTCAGTGCACATCCTCCATTTTCCATCCTTCTTATGTGCAAGGAATGGTGGCATAAAACAAGGACTCAAACTCTTCCTTATTAACCCTTTCTCCAACAAATCTTGAATCTATTTTTCTATCTCTGCATTCTGACTTGGTGTCATCTTATATGCTGCCTTGTTAGGTAGATTAGCTCTGGGTATGAGGTATATATGATGACTCACATCCCTCATGGGTGGTAATGCACTAGGCAATCCATTATCCACTATTTCATGATACCCTTCTAGCAGTTCTTGTACCTCTGGTGGCATATCAGCTTTCTCCTTAGTCTCCTCCTTTGGCTTCGCTATCACTACACAATAGAACCCTCTCTCCTTCTTCATAACCTCTAGAAAATCCTTTCCACTCAAGAGAATCAAAATAGTTCCCACATGCTTCTCCTCATTATGTTCTTGTAAGGGATCCAGTTGAAACTTATTTCCCTATTTAGTAATCACATAATTATTCTTTTCACCATCATGAATGGCCTTCACATCATATTGTCATGGACGTCCTAGAAGGAGATGACATGCATCCATGGGAAATATGTCACATAGGACCTTTTCCTTATATTCTCCTATCTCAAACTCCACCATAGTTTATTCATCCACCACTATCTACTGCCCCTTGTTTAGCCATGATACTTTGTAGGGGGTAGTGTGAGGTATCCTTCTAAGTTTCAATTTATCCACCATCTCAGTGGACACTATGTTCTTTGTGGATCCAGAGTCCACTATCACCTTGCAGATCTTCCCATGGGACCTACAAGTAGTCTTAAACAAGTTCTTTCTTTGAGGTGGTTCTGTGACACTAGGAACTTTCAACAAAGTCCTTCACATCATGAGATTATCTCCATCCAATACTGGCCCTACCTTGGAGATGGGAGAAGTGACACTTTGTGTGTCATCCTCTTTCACCAACTAATTTTTTCTTTCTCCCATAGATGATGTGGAATTCTTGTCAGGACATCTACCCATTGTATGGCCCACTTGATTACAATTATAAAATCTGCCAGTGAAGACAAAATTTCTCCTTCCTTGTGACTAGAATCTACCACTTGGTATTCCTCTTCCTCTGTATCCTCCTCTTTGAAATGATCCTCTATACTGGTTACTCCCACTATTTTCCATAGATTGATTCTCTTCTGGTCTACTTGAGCTTTTTCCTCTGCCAAAGTTACTCCTACCTCTGAATCCTCTATTGTTATTACCCCTACCTCTTTGGTGGAAATCATTCCTCCTTGTAGTCTTCTCCTCTTCTCTCAAGGCTAATTGAAAACACTTGTGCATACTCTCAGGAGCCATCATATTGATTTCATCTTGGATTCCTTGTCTTAACCCATTGAGATACCTTGCCACCTTTTCTACCTCCTCTTCTTGTCTTCTTTCCCTTAGGCTCAATTTGTGGAACTCCTCAGTGTAGGCACTTACTGTCAACTCTTTTTGTCTCAAGATCTGCAGCTTCTAATACATTTGAATCTCATAATTGGTGGGAAAGAATTGTGCCCTCAATCTGATCTTCATTCTCTCCCAAGAAGATAACTTATTCTTACCAGTGGCTACCCTATCATCTTGCATCATGTTCCACCACACCAATGTAGATCCTTTGAGTCTAGCCTTTGGATAACTGACTCTCTTCTCCTCTGCTACTTCTTTGTGGTCAAATTGATTGTCTATGGCCTCTAGCCAATCCAATAACTCTTCGCCATTCAATCTACCACAATAGTAGGGTATGTGTTCCATACTATCTTTATTAAGGGAATTGAAGGCATCCAAGAACACCTTTTGTTCTTTATCCATCTCTACTTCTTTTCCTTTTCTAGTTGTCTCTCATGTCTGGCTTTCATCTTCTTGATCACTCTCATCTCCCCATTCAATGACTTTCCTCTTACCCTTTGTCTCTTTCAAGTTAGCCTTTTCCAATAGATTTTGGACCAAGTCCACTATGGAATCTTTTCTCATTGCCTTGGGTGGCATGTTTTCAACCTCATGGCTCTCCTCCCCTTTATACATACAATAGATATAGAAATTCTGGCTCTAATACAACTCTGATGCCAAGGGTCTATAGGTCTAGTTTCCTTCTCCCAAAATTCTTATGACTTCTTCTAACCATCCAATGGTTACTCCTCCTATGTGTTCTTCACCAATATGGATCTCCTAGACCCTCCTTACCAACTTACCTCCTAGGTATAGTTGACTTGATAAAGACACAAAGTTCATTCAATTACAACTAGTCCAACTAGTTCACTATTCTTCTTGGTTCTTCACTAGATCTTCCCCTAGAACCCAAAACCCCTGCTTAGGATCTTTCCCATACACCCCATAGACTCTTTCCTATGTTCTTGGTCCATTAAAAGTTCATTGGAAATATTTCAAATACTTTTGGACACTCCAACAATCCAATGGTTGTCACAATGCACAAGTAGGCCTAATTAGGCCTATTCCTAGTAGGTCTATTTTCGCTTTTTTGAGCCGAATTCCCCAAATTCTCCCAAACAACCTCATAGAAGACCTTGAAAATTTGAAAGCTATCCACTAGCCCTTCAAGAATCCAAAACCATAACTTCTCAATGCACCCACAACCCTAATTACTACCAAGCCCTAGTTTTTGGCCTTTCTTTTAGGCCTCTAGACCAGTCAGTACAAATTATCTTCAATTTGGTCTTAAGTATTCCTTTCACCATCTAAAACCATTTTATCCTTCAAGGTGACACATTATGACTTCCACAAATTCCATTAAGTCATCCATCCAAGATCATGGGTGCTCGATTACAATCCAATCTTTACCCTATCCAGGCTCACCTACTCCTAGCAGTTAGCCATAGGGCTTCACTCGAAGCCTAGGAATTAAATTTCAAGAAAAAAAAGGGAAACAAAAACAATATGTACAGACCCTAACCCATCATCCCACATGGTTTCAAACATTTTCAACTATGGATGCTTAGGTTAGAGCCATTTTTTCTCCCGCAACTCTGCAAATTAAACTTGCAGATACAGTGGCCTAAATCCTAATGTAAATCCTCACTACTTTAACTTGAAAGAAAACTAATATATGAAAAAGAAATCTAATTCAAAACACTACACCCCCATGGGGTCAGATCACCTAGTCTAATCCATACACAGCCGTACAAAATGCAGAAAACACTATAATCTATAAGGAAACACAGTAATCCATCTGTATAGAATGATTACAAAAGTGATATGAAATCAAAAACTCCATTATCCTTCTAAATCAACAGTAAATTCTCATATACCCGAGCATGGGTAGTTACAACTGCTCAAACTTCCATTTGCAACTTTTTGCAAAAGTTGCAAAAGTTGCTCGAGCAACTTTTGTAATTTGCTAGCAACTTTTTAGCACTTTTTTCTCTTTGACTATTTTAGTCAAATCGATGCATGTTTTCCACTCCTATGACCCTAGTTAGGATACTTAGGGTCCTCGAAAAAACTAAAACCTCAAGTTACTCAAAAATAGTAACTTTTACCATTCTAGGCCAAAATGACCAAATTGTCATCTAGGAGCACTTTTGCTCTTACAATCATGAAATGAACAAGTTGAGATCCAAACCTAATGAATCTAATTCAAAACCAAACTAAGACTCTTGACACAACCCTAGACACACAAATCACACCAAAATGGGAGGTGCTCTATACCAGAGATGAATAACTTTGACAATAGTGTCTTACCAACTATAGAGTCTGCATTCAAAACTTCTTTGAAAATAAGTAAATCAAGTCATAAATACACTATGAGAAATAATAGTGAAAGTGATAGTGATGACCAAGAACTTGATGATATTGAAGCACTAATGGCTAGAAGATTACAGAGAGGAAAAGGTAGATACAAAGGTAAAGTACCATTGGTATGTTTTAATTGTAAAGAGATTTGACACTTTGCTGCTAGATGTCCTAAGAAAAGAAAAGATGACAAAAAAGATGATAGATCATATGAAAATAAGTTTGACATAGGTGATGACCGAGATTACCGAAGCAAATGACAGTATGAAAGAAGAGATAATTGAGACTACAAGGACAAAGGAAATAAGGCTTGTTACCTGGCTGAGAACAAAGCTGAGAATACTGACACCGAATCAGATGAAGATATTAAGGTGGTATTTGTTGCTATGAAGGATGATTCAGATGAAGAGGAAAGGTATGTTGAAACTACACTCATATCTAAGGTTAGTAAGAATGATGTCTAGATTATTGATAGTGGCTGTACTCACCACACGACTAGAGATAAGGAAAATTTTGAAACTTTTGAATACTATAATGGTGGATCAGTGAGGATGGGTAATGACTCGCCTTGTCTAGTTGAAGGTAAAGGAACAATAATATTGAATAATCTAATCAGATGTGAAAATGCATATGGGTGAAAGGAATTGACTATAATCTATTCAGTGTTTCACAGCTAAATAACACAGGTCATCGAGTTGCATTTGAGAACAAAAAGACAAAGATCTTTAATGAATCAAGAAGATTGATTGGAACTCATGAACAGACAAAAGGTAACCTATTCTATCGGGATGATATTAATACCACTTGTTTAATGGATAGAAATGAAGACATGTGGTTGTGGCATAAAAGGTTATGTCATGTGAATTTTGACATGGTTAGGATAAGAAATAAAAGGAAAG
This sequence comes from Thuja plicata, assembly GCA_018584345.1. Classification (NCBI taxonomy): domain Eukaryota; kingdom Viridiplantae; phylum Streptophyta; class Pinopsida; order Cupressales; family Cupressaceae; genus Thuja; species Thuja plicata. The sequence continues at coordinate 11,620,580 of MU227649.1, forward strand.
TAAAAGGCTTACCAAGCATGTCAAAGCCCAACCATGTCATGTGTAAGAATTGTCAAAAAGGTAAAATGAAAAAGTCTAGTTTCAAGAGAAAAACCTACACATCTAATGTTATTCTAGAGCTAGTCCATACTGACCTATGTGGACCAATGAGAATAAAGAGCTACAATGGTGATAGATACTTCATTCTATTTGTAGATGATTGTTCTAGAATAATGATTGTTATGTTCTTAGAAGAGAAATCAGAAGCATTCAAGATGTTTAAATGGTATAAAGATATAGTGGAAAAACAAAGTGGAAAGGAACTAAAATGTTTAAGATCAGATAGAGGAGGATAATTTATTTCTGATGAACTCACTAACTTTTGTAATGAGCATGGAATTCAAAGGCAAGTTTCTGCACCAAGAACACTGCAACAAAATGGGATTGCTAAAAGAAGGAACATATCCACTGTTGATTGTACTAGAAAACTGATGATTGAGAAAGGCATCACACAAAAATTCTGGAGAGAAGTTTTCATTACTTCTGTGTACACATTAAACTGAGTTCAATTGAAGAAAGATGCCAATAAGACACCTTATGAGCTATGGTATGGATACACACCCAATGTAAGTTACTTCAAAATTTTTGGAAGTCAATTTTATATTTTGAAAGATGATAGAAATGGAGATCTTGACTCCAAAGGTTAAGAAGGAATATTTCTAGGGTATTCTACCAAAAGCAAGATTTATAAATGTCTTAACAAATCCTCTAACAAAATCATTGAAAGTGCAAATGTCAAAGTGGATGAATTTGCTGAGAAAAATGATGAGAAAAGAAGAAAAGAAATAGAAGACTACAACAGGTTTGTCTACAGTGAAGAACCTGACACTCTACCTAAGAAATAGTGTATCTCTCCTGAGCGACAGAACAATGCACCCGAGCATCAGGCTACAAACACCAAAAATCAAGAAATTTCTCACAATGATGTACCGAGTGATGAAGATCAGAATGAAGGTCAAGATGATGAACAAAATGATGAACAAAGAGCTGAACCAGTACTTTCCAAGTATGTTAGAAGACACCATCCACAAAACTAGATCATAGGAGACAAAAGGGCTGAAATGAGAACAAGAAGTAAGTCACCGAATACTAGAAGTTTAATTTGTGATTTTGAGCCTAAATCTATTAATACTGCACTTGAAAATGAAGAATGGGTCAGTGCTATGAATGAAGAGATAGAGAAGATTGAGAAGAAAAGAACATGGAAATTAGTACCTAGACCAGATGAAAATAATGTCATTGGTACCAAATGGATATTCCAAAAAAGGTTGAATGAGAATGGAGAAGTCACGAGGAACAAAGCAAGACTAGTATGCAAAGGGTATGCACAAGAAGAAGGTATTGACTATGGAGAAACCTTTGCACTCATTGCTAGACTAGAAGGAGTAAGAATTTTACTTTCTTATTTTGCATTCAAAGGATTCAAGGTATACCAAATGGATGTTAAATCTGCATCCTAAATGGAATACTAGAAGAAGAGGTATACATTGAACAACCATAAGAGTTTGTTGATCCTAACTAGAGAAACATGGTTTGTAGACTACGCAAAGCCTTGTATAATTTAAACAAGCACTGAGAGCATGGTATGAAAGACTTCACTGCTATCTCATAAGTATTGGATTTGTAAGAACAAGTGATAACAGTAATCTGTATTTAAAAGAAGATACTAATGATAACATTCTGATTGCTGAAATATTTGTTGATGATACCATATTTGGAGGTAATTATATGTTATGAGAATCCTTTGCTATTGAAATGAGAATAGAGTTTGAGATGTCATTGTTTGGGGAGATCAAATTCTTTCTTGGTCTACAGATTCTTCAACAGGATGCAGGCATCTAGATCACACAATCCAAATACATCAAGGAATTTCTCAAGATATTCAAGATGGAGGACTCCAAGCTAGTTGGAACACCTATGGCAACCAGATGCAAGCTAAAAAAGGAAGACAATTCAACCGAGGTAAATTAGACCCTATATAGATCTATGATTGGAAAACTCATGTATGTTGTACATACTAGACCAGATATAGCACATGCAGTTGGAACAGTTGAAAGATTCTCTGCTAATCCTAAGGAATCACACATGACTGCTGTCAAAAGAATTTTGAGTTATCTAAAGAATATGAAAGACTATGTCTTATGGTATAAAAGAGAAGGAAAATTTGAGCTTCAAGTCTATACATATGGTGATTGGGTTGGAAACATAGATGACAGAAAGAGCACAACAGGAGGAGCATTCTTCATGGGTGACAGACTTGTCACATGGATAAGTAAGAAGTAAGGATGCATCTCTCAATCTATTGCAGAAGCTGAATATGTGGCTGCTACTGCAAATTGATCTAACATTGCATGGATCAAGTAGTTACTAGAAGTTATGAATATGAAAATTCTTGAACCAGTGATTATATATTGTGATAATACTAGTTCTATCAACATTTCAAAGAACCCTGTCATGCATGCTAAGACAAAGCATATTGCTATCAAATATCATAACTTAAGAGAACAAGTGCAAGAGAAAGAGGTGATACTAGAATATGTTCAATCCAAGGAACAATTAGCAGACATATTCACAAAGCCATTGCCTAAAGATACATTTGAGTACCTGAGAAAGAGACTAGGGGTTTGGCCCTTGTCTATTGGTTACTAAGATGACTAGGAGGTTTCATCAGCCTACTGTTAGTCCAAGTTTTAGTCCTTGTCCTTGTATTTGATTTCTAGAGTCACCATGTTATTTTTTGGAATCTCAAAGTTTCTTAAGTCCTCATGTTCAAATTCTCAGCGAAAGTGTCAACCTTGTGGTTCATCTTTGTTTGTGGAATTAGAAAAATCATTTGCTAACATGTTTCTTGAACATGTTTGAACAGGTTTGAAGATGCTTGAACAACCTTGAACTTAGTTCATGAGTGTTCAAGAGTGTTCAAGCTCGTTCATAATTTTTATGAAGGGATAGCAGGTGAATAAAGTCATCACTAAAAAGGGGGTCTCATGATCGTGGTATGCAAAATTTTTGATTATAGAAGTTGGGAATCAGTGACTAAGCATGGGATATTCAGTTCAAGGATGAAGGCGGGAGATTAAAACAAGAATAGACTTGAATAGTGGTGAACACATAAGAACACCCTTGAACTTAGTTCATCCGTGTTCAAGAGTGTTCAATGATTTTTAAAAGTGACACATGGCAAAAGAAAAAGACTACTGTCGTCACTCAATTGTGGGCCCTACCTAGAAAAGGCTTCTAATGAAGAAAGGTAGTGGAGGTGGTTAAGCGTGTCTGAGCTGTCAAATTTATGAGGAATTCACATGGAATAAAAATTTGCGTAAATGACATTAAATGATTGCATGCGTGAACGGTCACTTCATTCTCTAAGCTTTTATTGCCTTAATGATGGGCAATTAATTGTCAAATCTGTGGCATTTCTTATTTAAAACCCTTCTTAGCATTCATTATTTTTGAAATGTTGTCGCTGTCTGTATGCATGAAGATTGAAGGTAAGGGTTTTTGGAGCTCCAGTTGTAGAATTTTCTACAGTGATTAAGGTTCCTCAGATAAGTAGCAGAAAAAGGATCCCAGGAAGAAATCAGTTGCAGAACTTTCCCCTGTGGTCTCACCTCAGCGTATTACCAGATCGAGATCCCAATCATAGAAAAAGGGAAAGATGACTCAAGAGAATACATAAACAATCAATTTGGAGGATGAAAAATTTGGGGATTTAAATTTCCAAATTGGGGAAGAGGAGAAAATTGGAAAAGATCTCTTCGATCTTGATGATGTGACTCTGGATTTAATGGATACCCCAGCTAAGACTGGTGCCCAATCAGAAACAACAAATGATACACCAAGATGGTTAATCTCTTAAGTGAATAAGAAATGGAGCTTGATTCCAGTATCTATTCCAGTGCAAGATATAGTCAGTAAATATTCTCAAAAGACTCCCAAGGCCAAGAAAGTTAAGAGTACAACACGAATATTTTCTGATACTAAAACTAGGAAGTGGAAAACTGAAGTAGCCACCTATAGACTGAAGGAAGAGAAATAGGATGTTGCAGTCAAAGATTTTGAAGTCACTAAAATTGAATTAGGGACTATGGAGAGAGCGGGAAAGAATCACCTTTTCAAAGAGACATCCCAGCAGACGTTGATAACATCATGGCAAGATAGTAAGGAAAAGAAGGAACTGAAGAAAATCATAGTCTCACTCTCTCAGTTCATAAATACTTTCTACAACTTTGACACCACCCCATTGACTCAATCATCATAGGTATTCAACCCAAACTCGGCGGAAAGTAAAACACTGCTGAATCAAGTTCAAAGGGGTCGAACACTAGTCTCCTCAGTTGATGAGTGGATGTCCCAAGTGCTTAACAATGGCAGACAATACATCAAGGATTCTCACTTAGTTCTTCATGACACAGAGGCCGTAATGGGAGAATTGCAAGCCCAACACCAAGTTTGGGATGGAGAGGAACAAAATTGGGTGTCAGCAATGACAAAGTTTATGGAGATAGAGAGACATGGTTTCAACAAATTCTGCATGGAAAAGTACCTAAAAGGTGCTGAAGAATCCACTTTCTTCATTCTCAGGAAGAACATCAGTTGGCGCATCACTCTAATAAGGAGCACCATTACAGAAAACAAAGAATATGAGTCGAAAGCTAAGCAGATTCAAAAGGCTACCTTGAACAAGTTGAAAGTGATCAATTTCACTTTTACCTATCCATCAGTTTATGGTGAGCAAGAATTGAAGGGCACTCTAGAGGCTTTCGACGTGGCAATAAAGACTATCAGAGAAAATATTAATCCTAAATCCTCTAACTTAACTCAGATGGCAAGGATTGAATCTATGCTATATCTGTGTGTGGATCAGCTGCCCAATGTCATTGAAAGGTGAAGAAATTGAGGTGGAGTAAAGATGCCTCCATGGCTTGGATAGTAAATTCTAAGATCCTACATTTGTCATTCGTGAAGGAGCTTGTCCAGGCATATAAAGAATGGAAGCCTATCCAATCAGTTACCAAAGAAGAAGGGAGTCCAGTGGGGAGCAAGGATTGTGATGTCGACAAGGAACCAAATTTGGTTATTTAGTCTTTACTTGGTTAACATGCAAACTCTTAAGGATGTGTGTCATTTTTCTATTGGTTTAGTTACATAACTAATTGCTCGAGAGGTCGTGTTTTTCGGGAGACCACTCGGTGTTCTGATACTATTTATTTCGCTGCTGAAAATTTTAAAGGGTTTGAAAAAAAATCATTGCTGATAGATAATAGATTTTGATAGTAATAGTTTTTGCTTTTTGAAGGTTAAAGGAACATATAGTGATATTTGAATGTTATGGAAAGAATAGATTTTGTGCAATTGCCTGTGTAGTAATTTCTGAAATATATTACAGTGAGGTTTATTGAATCTGTGTTATTTGAAAACCAAAAGCAAAGTGTCCTGTGTTGACATCTTGTTTATCCTTTTATGTATATGTCTATTGGTTCATAATATCTGAATTCTGGATTTTATCTATCTTCTGTTATCTTTAGCTGAAAAGTTGTTTATGTTTCATGAAATGCAATCGCGGAAGTAACTGTGTTTTTCTTCCCACTCATTATTCGGTTTTATTTCCTTTACAATTGTTTAAATAGCATATCGTCAAAGAATGATACTACAGCCTTTATAAGCTTTCGGGTTAAAAGCTAACCGATTGAACTATTTTCAAATTTTATTGAAAATCATATTAGGGAGTTGTACCTACAACAAAATTCAGAGGGAAGTGATCATAAAAGACACTTACCCAACTGTTAGAGATAGTTTTCCTTTTAAGGGTGATAGAGTAAAACTTAAAAGAGTATTTGTATAAAGACAAATATGTTCGCTAACACCTAAACATTATCATAAGATCATTCATGTTAATGAAAGTAATGAGATGGACTATAAAGATATATCAGTACAAAAAAATGTACCTATCTGCAACCAACACTGGAGTTATTGCATTGCTGATGGAGAGGAAATTCAAGGAATATATTATAGAAAAGAGATATAATTTGGCATTTTTTTCAAAGGGAGATATGCACTTAATGAATATGGAGAGAAGTATTCAATGAAATATATTGTTGTCAAAGGGAAAATAGATATGAAATATCTATCATAATAATCCAAAGGGAGAGAAAGGAACTATCCATCAAGGAGAGGAACAGTCAAATGGAGAGAAAACAACATTAGAGAAATATTCAAAGAAACATCCATCTAAGGGAGAGAATTGGAAAATTTAACACTGCATATCTATCCAGAAAATGGAGAAGAGATTCTAAAACAAAAGGAGAGACAAAATCAGAATTTGCTACACCTATCCAGTGAAGGGAATGAAGAAAGTACTCTGCAAGAATCAAATCTAAGCTAGAAGAGCTTACCGAGAGTCAGACATTTGTATTAGTTATAGAAAAATAAGTTTGGTAGAGATTGATGAACTACAACTGATATATTTCATATTGTATTAGTAGTATGTAGTATGTTGCCATCAATGCCAAAGGGAAATATTAATGAACTATAACTGATTGAATGTTTGAAGATGACAAAGTTGATGATCACTGAGATGCAGAAAGTAAATGTAAGACATTAAGTTAGTTAATGTATTGTATTGTCATTGATGTCAACTTGATATGGTATAATTTATCATACACATATTGTCACAACACTTAAAGATCTGAAGAGACAAATTTTTTGTCATCGATAATCATGTACATCGAGTGACAATGAACCCCGAGCATAGAAGTTCATAGTATTACCAGATAGACAATGTTACCTGAGCAAGTGATACCCAAGAAAGAATTACCGAGCTAACTATAGTTGAAACCAAACAAAACTGAAGTTGATGCCTGAGCTATCTGCAGTAGTCACCGAGCACAATTGAAGTGTTAACCGACCAAAATTGAAGTTGGGAAAATAAAATAAAAACTTAGCTAACAGAGCTAATTATATAGTTAACTATTTGATTACTTTGTTTTCATCGATCAGTTAAAAGATAAAGATAAGAAGGAGATTTAAAGAATTTTTTATTCCAGAAAACAAGGAGATTTTTACAGATTAAAACTAAATCAAACATGACGAGCTTTACAGATCAAGAAGTGATCAATGAAGAAAACAAGAAAGACAATAAATGGTGAAATCATATCTATATAAAGAGATAACTAATCTGTTATGAAAAAAATTGAATGTTGAAGAGAATTATGGTGAAGATAGAAGTCTTCATATAGATCTAATCATACAAGCTGAAGAACAGAGCTAAGAATTCTGCAGACACTGAGCAACAGAGAAGCAACAACATTCACCGAGCAAAAAGAAGTAGAGAAAAGGAACATAATAGAACATTGATTAGAAGAGGTATTATAAGATTACAATAGATCTGAACATTTGCAATATTAAGTTGTATTTGGATGGCTGCAAGAAGTTGAGTCCCACTTTTGGGAAAAAAGTGGAAGTGTTTTCCCTATTTTTCAAATTTTCTGTCAATTGATGTCAAAATTTAAGGCCCTTAGAGATTGAATCTCAAAATAATTCACTAATAAAAAATGTAGTGCTCGAAGTCTAGTTTTCAAATATGTAATTTATTTGAATACCTAGGTGGTAGAAAATATATTTTAGTAGGCGTATTTAAAAACCCCTTTTTTAAAATGTTTGTTGCAGGACCATACCCCCATGTGTATGACCACCTTATTTTGAAGTAAATAAATGAATTTTTCTAAATCCTTCTGGGGGAAGGTACCTAACACATCAAAGATCGATCATAATATTTTTGCTTTTTTTTTAATTGAATATGTTTTTTTATTAATTTTTAATTGACTATAAAGTACATTTTCAAAACCTCTCGTGTACAATCACCATAATTTGATGAAAATAGCACTTTTTGGAATTTTTTTTATTATTTTGAAAACAATTCTATGCAGATTGGGCTCAAATAACTAATTTTTTCAAAAACCTAAAATCAAAAAAGTTATTAAAGTTTTAGTGAACCTTACTATTTTAAGTTTGGGTACCACTTTTGATTATTAAATATTGTAAAAATAGTAAAATTTATTATATCACTATAAAATTTATATTTTAGAAATCTAGACAATAAGAGCTCTAATGGGTTTTCATTTCGTCAAAAATTCGACTAGGAAGACCCACAAAAAATTACGGCAAGACATAAATCTGGTATTCAAATGCCTTAGCTGTTATTTTGGAGGTCCAAGCATAGGCTTGGTCCCACCAAACCTGTCCTGAACTGAAATCCAACGCAAAGGGTAGTTTTGTAAATTCAAATTTTAAAAAATGGGCACACGTTTAAAAATGTGTACCCGTTTCTTAAATATAATAAATTGTCATGTAAAATGAGTTTCTTAAATAAAATTTTAAAAAAATTAAAAATTAAAAATTAAAAATTAAAAAAAAGGCACCATTTTAAAAAAAAAGGTTACCCATTTTGAAAATGGGCACCCATTTTTTGAATTTTGGATTGGGTGTCTGAGCCTAAGACAGGTGCCCATTTTTTTCCAAATGGGTGCCCATTTCTAGCAGCAGTTTTCAAGTTCACAAGACTTCAGCCGAATTGGTACCCAACTTCTTGCACTTACCCATTTATGAACAAATCATATACTATTTCAGTTTAACCATTGATTCAGAAAATCTCTTAATAGAGTAGGATTTAACCATCCTTTATATGTTGAGATACATCTAAAGAAGTATCAAAATGTTTTCATGTTGACAGCATAGTGAATGTTAGGTCAAGTGATAAACTGTTAGTGATAAATCCTCTAACAAGGTCGCACTTAACAATGTGTTTGTAACCTTTAACAGGGTTGGCTCTTCACCGAGCTCACTTCAGAAGAGTGAAAATTTTGGGTTACCAGTCCCAAGTGGTTTTTCCCCTAACAGGGTTTCCACGTTAAAAATACATGTGTCAAATGTCTATATGGTTCATTGATTTGATGTTTTTCTTTACAAATTACTAAAATAGGATTGATCGGTTAACACTAAGTTATTTACTGTATTTCGGTAAAGGTTAGAAAAGGTAGATTGATATTCGGTAAATCTTAAGGAAAGGATAAAAAGTATAAACATAGAGCAGTATATACATGTTATATTCACACAAGGCATACATCTTGTAGGACTAAAGATAACTAGAGGTTTTATATTTGTAGTATAAAGTTTTGGGTTGATTTATTGGATTAATTTTTGAGGCCACTGATTCACCCCCCCCTCTCAGTTATTCTAACGTAAAATTTAGCTTAAGTGAAATAGAGATAAAAAGTTACTGAATAATTAAATCAATAATGATTTAGTTATTCAGTGAAAGGTGACTTAATAATTAAATCAATAATGATTTAATTAACTAGTGAAAATACCTTTTTAACTCTAACACCCGCCTTAAGATAAACTTAGGGAGAAGGCAAAAACCTAGAAACAACTACTGAAAGCAGGAAATGGGTCCCGAAAAAATGGCCTAATCAGGTACCCAAGTATACATAAATCTCTGTAAAGAGGAGAAAAAAGGAGAAAACTCAGTGGGAAAAACCCTTCTCCGAAAAGAGATGAAGCCTAGTGAAGGACTAAAGAAGCCTCCAAACTAGGGAAAGTCCCATAAAATAGGAACAAAGATCAGGTAGAGAAGACTATAATTTGTATGAGTTTCCTAAAATGACACTGCTTGAATTAGAATGACAAACAAGGCAAACATTAGAACTTGAAGATACAAATGACAAAAACACCAAAGTTTGAAGAGCTTATCAAAAGAACACGTAGAACACCTTTGAAGCATGAAGCTGTAAACATTGTCAAAGAACTGTTGTAATCTATATGAGTGTCCTCAAATGACACTACTCGAATTAGGATGGAAAACAAGGCAAACATAAAAACTCGAAGATACAGATGGAAAAAAATTTCCAAGTCTAAAGCCTCCAAAATATGAACAAAAGAAAAGTGTCCATATGGTAAATGATCCATCTCACCGAAATGCATAGGTACCAACCACTGTATTCGGCTAGTATATAGGAAACAAAAATGAAAAAATAGCTCACTCCATCGAACCAAGGAAGCATATAGAACTAACAGAAAATACCCACCCATAATGCTGATCAGGGAGAGGTATAATAGATACACTAAGAGACTCCCAAGAATAACTGCATGATGAAGAATGTACAAGCACAAATAAAGTATGATGTCAAGGATGATCAGTCGCTAACACACATGAGGCTAATGTCATGGAATAAATACTCACTTTACAAAGGTTTAGCAACCCCCCATGGCACTTTATAATATAGTGCGAGTACGATCAGACACAAAATGTGCGGGATCCCAAGCATGTATGATGTCACTTTATCTCATTACATTTGCAAAAAATGTTATAGAAAGGGATGTATACAAATCCAGAAAGTAAATGATCCCAGGACCTGAAACATCTAAGATATCCACCAGAATGTCAAAAAGCAAAAAATGGAATAAAAGATACTTGGCAAAAATTCTGGGTGTGAGACCCATAGAAGAAGGAGAACAAAACCATCTTTCTGATGCCATGCGAAAGTCAAAAAATGGATTCCAGAGGAGCAAGATATGATGAAAGGAGTGCAAAATGGAACCCTGAATTTAGACTGGAAAAACACCCTACAAGACAACAAAATCAGAAAACCAAACCTAGAAAAATAGGTCGGGCTCAGAACCAGCTTTTTGACGATATCTTATTTGGAAAAAAATGCCTCTGTTTGTTCAAGATATGAGCAAAAAACCAATATGAGGTAAAAAAAAAAAGAACACCAAGAACCTCTGCTAAATATAGCGGAGCCCCACTAAAATGTTGATTTCCTCCAAACTGATGCTGCCCCCAAAATTTTGGCCAAATCTGGTAGGAAAAAAAAATTGTTTTTTTTATAAAAAAAATAATAAAAAAATGCATGTCTTTTTTTATTAAAGAAAAAACATAAAAAAAACTTTATATTTTTTTTATTTCTAAAAAAATATTAAAAAAGGGTTGGGGCCTGCAGTCATGGGCCAGCGCGGCTCCCATGGGCCCGCGACCTTGGGGCCAGCGTGACTCCCAGGAGGTTTGCTGGTACCCTTGGGGCCCTGGCCTTGGCGCCAGCGCAGCTCCCATGGGGCCCGTGGCCTGCGGGGCCTACGTGGCTCTGTGGAGTCTACGTAGACTAGGGCCTGCGGGTGCCAAAATTATTTATTTATTTTCTTTTTTTGCCTCTGCCTCGATATCTATACCCAAAAAATGGGCATGTGCAAAAAAAAAATTTGCCTCAGATGGCAACTTTGCCCAAATATGACGTGCCTTATATGGAAATAGGGGTTTTTGGGCAGTCTGAGCACATCTATGATGTACGTTTATGCTCAAAGTTCTCAAAATAAAAAATCCCCTCTAGATCCACACAAACAAATCTGAAAATTTGAAAACCTCAGCGCTCTAGAAAATCTTCAAAAAAACTAAGAACAGGTTGCTCCAGCAAGGCTCTTATACCATGTTAGAATTTATCGAATTCATAATCCAAGATCACCCGCAACAAAATAACCTATCAAAAAGAAAAGAATGGAGACACAACTCAGAATGTCCAAGAAATATGAAATAATATTTAGAGAAGGAATTGAGGGAATTCCCGAGAGAGATTCAAATAATTACAAAGTGATCAATCCTAATAAAGGAGATAAAAACCCTAAGAAGGGTGGAGAAACCTAGGTTGCATGAATAATTAATAAAAGAATCAATTATTGCATGCCTAAAGTTTAGCTTAAGTGAAATAGAGATAAAAAGTGACTTAATAATTAAATCAATAATGATTTAATTCATAAGTGAAAGGTGAATTAATAATTAAATCAATAATGATTTAATTAATAAGTGAAAATAAATTTTTAACTCTAACAGAAACACAATCCATCACCTATTGAAACTAAATTATAAAGCCATATCTATTATATCATTGCAATATGATCAAATATAACTACTTAATTGTTGGTTATACTAAGTATTCATCTATCAACAACCTATCAGGAAAACCACAAAATAGTGTGACACTTTATTCAACCTCATCACCTTCTATATTATCTTCTTAGATGCCCTTTTATTCCTCTACTAGATAGGAATCCTACCTACTATCACCAGTATTCAACCCCACGATGTATCCCTTTAGGAAATTAATATCAGTTCTCGCTTAATTTATTCCTCCCGAAACCCCACACAGAGAATTTTATTATATTTTTTTTGGCCAAAGGATCGAAAACCCTACGCTCTCTCACACAGGTGTCATTTTCATGTCAACTTGTTAAGGATAATGGAAATAAATTCTTGACTGTCTTATAGTATTCTAGTCATATTTGCTGAAATGGTGATAACCGAGTTGACAACTTTGAGTGAAATGATTTTCTTTGTTTTTTTCTTTCACTCACTTTCCTATTCACCATCTGCATGAATAGCGGTTCCGTCAAATTTATATTGACTTGGAATTTAATTTAGAAGCACTCTAGGAGTTGTAGGTTAATCTAATATATTTTTTAAATATTCATTTTAAAGATAGTACCATGAGCAAAGAAGAAATAATTTCCAAACTCTGCTATATATGTGCTCAATAAAAGTGCATAGCAAAGACCTATATGACAAGGTCATACAAACTAGACTCCTTTAAAGTAGGTAGAGGGATATTTATAGTTTCATCAACTTATTGATTTCTTTTATAAAGATGACCCTTATCAGTATGTCAGTTCCCTACAAAATCGCCCAAGGCTATTTAAAACACACAAATCCATCATCTAAAAGATAAAAAATAATTTTTTAGAATGAAATAAAAAATGATATTAGTGCATATAGAATCCCAAAAAATTACTCTGAAATTGTGGCTAGTGACTCTACACAAAGTGTGTTGTGATGGAGGAAAAATAGGTGAAGGTTGTAGTATAAACATTATGGGAACCTACCGAAGGAACCAAAAACAATGTTTCTGCCTTTGTTGCTCCTATATGTTTTTGCGTTGATTTTTTAAAATCCATAGTACTTTTTGTGAATATTTTTTCAAATGGAATAAAGAAAAAATTAGGACAGTATTACCAAAGTAAAAACATTACCCATTCATTTTTAAACATCTCCCAACTTGTTATCACTTTTTGGCACTCCTGCTCTTTGTTTTGGTAATTTCTAACGTCGTTATAAGAACTGAAAGCCATCAATTTCTAGAGATGGCCAAATTGTTTAGAGCCAATCTAATGCAATCACAAATAAAATAATTTGTGTTCAAAGACTTTCACGACTTTGGATTTAATTTATATAGACATTCTTGACACAAATTTATTTTTTCGTAGCCAACTACAGCAGAGTTAATTTATTTGGACTCCATTCACAATGCACAAAACCAAATGTGAAGGAAAAATGTAGAGAGGAAAAATATAGAGAGAAATAAATATAATTTGATAGTGTATTTTAAATTCGAGAGATTAGATTTTATCTGATTTGAATTCATTCAAAGATATCATGGCATAGTGTGTTGTTTGTAATATTGTTGTTCTAGCCACCAAGGTTCAAACTCCTTTCTAATTGATCATAGACAGTATACCCTCACTAATTTATTATGTTCATAGGTTTCAACCCTCATATTGAAGCTAATGGCACTCAAGCCACTCATTTTGTGTTGTCTCATTGATTTGATGCTCCAAATCATCACTCGATCAATGTGATCAAGCTTTATACCCTATTAGACTACGAGATTCCAAGTTTTTAACTACTCACCTTAATCAAACCAAAAAAAGTCTAGACAATGAAAAAATTTGAATTCAATTTTTTTTGACAAATTAAAAAAATAATATATTAAAAAAATTTAAAACCTTTCAAATTATATATTTAAACCTCAAGAAATGTTTGATATTTATATTAAAAAATTAATAACAAATCAATTAAAACAAGTAAAACTAAGAACTCTTGTTATTAAAAATCTAATTGTTTGAACTTTAGCATAATACATTACCTTCACTGTATGAAAAAGATGGGGAAAAAAGAAAAATTGCGAACAAATGCCAACCGCCCCAATTTGAGAATATCGGCGTACCAGTAGCAGAAGAAACCCTTTCTTCCTTTGAAAACCAGTAATAGGTATGAAGCCCTTTCATCGCAGAAATCTGACCAAAGCAATTCCTATAGCAATGGCGAAAGAAATTTTGAGACCCTGGTCAGGAAACATAACAAACGGATTAAAGAAATCCAAGAGAGGAAAAATTACAAAATCGAAGAAGGATGGCAGATGGTGCTAAACAGGAAAAAATGAAGCCAATATCGGCAAGAACAAGTGGGAAATGAAGCAAGAATTCAAAGGCAAAAGGATTTTTTCAGAAAAACTAAGTATGCACCGATCTCTGAGCAAAACCCTAGCCCTAAGATGTGTAAAAATCCCCACCAGAAGAAGCGAGCAGAACGGCCCCAAGTTATATCAGAGGAAAATTGTGTCCCTCTAGGGCTGGCATCAAAGAGTTTGTCCAAATCTGTAAGCACACCTGATCCTCTAAGGAAAAAATATGACTTTAATCTGCGGATAGCATCTCCTTCCCGAGGGAAAGTAGTTTATATTCTGCCTCATCGAAAGAACGACCAAGCAACAATAAAGAAAAAAGCAGCAAGAAACACCAGACAAAGATCCCCAATGAAGAACAGAGACTGTGAAGAAATCATTATCAGCAATTCGTATAGTGAAGGGAAATGGAAGGACTATGAAGAAAAGAGCATCTACATGTACTGGAACGGCCCATCAAGGAAAAGTTTCAAATTGGTACGCATCATAGCTAAAAAATGGGGTGACAAGGTAAGTAACATTACCTCTTTTGCAGATCAATACTGGTTTATTCTTTGTAGAAATGCTAAAGATAAAGAGGAAATTCTAAAATCAGATAACTATTTTTACAAAGGGCATCACATTAATTTCTTAACATGGAAACCAAATTTTAACAAAAACCACATTAAAAACATTGAATCGATCAAATGGATGAAAAAATCAGAAATTCCATCAGAATTAATGGAGGAAAACACTGATAAGAAAATTGGTAATTCATTAGGAACAGTTATAGGGTTTGAAGATAATATAAACAAAGAAAATACAATTATGGTTCTGGTAAAATCAGATCTAAATCATTCATTTTGCAGGAAGATTATCACTAATAGATCCATCTATTACTTAACTTTTAAAGAATATTCTAGAGTAATCAACAAAATTATAGATTCAAACTTATCTAAATCATATATTAAAAATAACATTAAAGATAGCATAACCTTAAAAAGATGCAAAAGCAAAAAGAAAGCATGGGAAGATGAGGAAATCACAGAGTCAGAAAACTACGGAGGAAATCAGAATGCAGAGAAAGAAGCCAACAATCTAGATAAAAGGCAGCTAGAAAATAGTAAAGAAACAATACAAGAGGAAATGGATGGATTGGGAGGGAATGATTGGATGGATAACATAAACTACAAGCACTCACTAAAAAAATTCAAAAGGTGTAAGGACTATCAGTTGGAGAAAGAGACTATAGAAGAAATGGACTCCAATGTTACAAAATTAAACAAGCTCCTTCATGAAATCCTCCTGATACAAAATGATCTAATAGATCAGAGTGTACTAGGGGAAGAAACCCACAAGGAACACAAAGGGAAAAGGATAAAAATTATAGAAATAGGGGAAACATCTGGCATTAGCAGGGAATAGATGGAGGAACTGAGTCACGAGAAAATAAAAGATCCAATCAAAAATATAGAAATTGTGCATTGGACTCAAAAATCAGGTAAAGAAGATGAACAGACCACAGATAATTTACAAGAAAAAGCTACTCAAAAGGAAACTACAAAGGAAGAAGTCATCATCCCACCAGCAGATTCTGCTTAGTGGAGCAATATAACAATCAGGAAAAAAGGGAAAAAGAAAAGGTACAAATTCTGGCAAACTCCTAGCAATGGAAAGGATATGTTTGAACCAGCCTCAGAGAATATAGTATCAGAATAAAAAAAGAGAGGGTCATCTACAGAGCAGCCACATTCTTCAATTGAAGAAAAAATAATGGGTATTGAATCACAGTATATCCCTAAAGAAGATAGTAGCAACAAATAAGTCAAGGACACTAGGCTAGATCGAACCTCAGAAAGCAAGGAATACCATATTAATAAATTAATGCTCAAATAAATTATATCAGAAGATTTTCAGGAAAGAGAGGATTCTGCAATCGCGGAAAAAGTAATAAAAGAACAAAATCTTGAAAGAATAGGCATATCAGTGAATCAAGAGGGAATGAAAACTCCTAATTGTGGGAAATCAAAGTAGAAATGTGGAAGGAAATCGCTAAAATAACTTAGAGAGGCAATTGGACAGGTAAAGGAACAAACCAAAATCTTCGATATTCTACAAAGTGGGAAGGGGAAGATCCTTTCCAAGGAACAATGAAAATCACAACTTGGAATGCTAGGGGCCTAAATGCCCCTAGAAAAAAATGCTTGTTAAAGCGTAACCTCACCTTATTTGATTATGATATCTCATTATTACAAGAAACCAAATTAAATAAAGGAGGGAATAAAACTTAGTCAGAAATTGGGAAAATGGAAATTAGAATTCCATCAATCACAGGGAGCCTCAGGAGGACTTGGAATGATTTGGAACCCTCAGCAAATAAATACTGAAGTACTCACCAACCATACCAATTGGATGGGAGCGAGAGTAGTCAGCATAAAAACAAATTTGCAGGTAATCTT
>MU227649.1:11642717-11653250 GCA_018584345.1 Thuja plicata
CTCAGCAGTTAATATTATAAAATATTTTGAGATATACCAGAAGGATTTTGACGTTACATTTTTTACTCTCATTTTGATGTAATAAACTGGGGTATGCCCCTTTTATCAATGTATAATATAGGACTTCGGTCCCGGGCAAAACTGGAGGTTTTCTTTCCCCGTTCTTTCCTACTAGTGCCCGTCAGAATGGTGGACACCTTGTACTTTTAATTTTTAATTAATAAAATAAATCAAGGCTACGGTCGTTTACCGATCAAAAAAAAAAACTAAGAACTCTTGAAAAATTAAAATCAAGAGAACTCGTTTAAATATTATTTCATATTTAAAAAAAAAAATACATATTTATTTGCAAATCAATTTATCTTAAATTATTTAATATCAAAAATTATCAAAAAATTATAAAATATAAAAAAGTAGAGAGCTTAATTTCAAATGTCAATTGAAGACTTTCAATTCCTTTAAATTGTATATGTTTTTAGATAATCTATTTTTAAATTTATATTTTTTTAAATATATTTTATATTATTGTTATTTTCTTTAAAGATAGCGAAAAATAAAGAGAAGTAAAATATAAATAAACATATTTTAAAAATATTTTTCTACCATTTCATAATTATAAATATTTTATTCAAATTTTTTGTTTTAATAATATTTTTTAATTTTTAATAAGTTATTTAAATTTTTAAATAGCTTAAAATTAATTATATACAATAATATAATTTAAAGATTAGAACTAAAAGATATAATAAAATCATTGATTCATATTTTCACAATCTATTGAAATTCAATTGTGTAGTTCATGGATTTGATTGTGTATGCATTTTTTTCATCAATGTTTGTGATCCATAATCTATCATTAAGATGTAAGAATCATTAAGTGCAATCCCAAAAACATTGATAATAAAAACTACATACGCAATCAAAAAACTACTACATTGAATATAATAAAAATTAATTATTTATGTATATAATAAAATATAATTTAAATCAAAATAAAATAATATAAATATTAAAAAAATTCAATTGACATTTGATATTAACAGTATATTTATTATATCTATACTAGGTAATTTAATATTGAATATTAAGTCATCAAAACATATTTTATTTAAATATATTTTAAAATTTAAACATGTGAATAATTTGGTTCAGAAAATTTACAGTTAAATAAAAAACACGTCAAAATCTTCTCTTCTTTGTAAACCATTAAAGAATAATACTTACTATTGTTCCTAATCAATAATATTAGAGTGTCATTATTAATAATTTTTTGCTTCACAAGACTATAACTTTTGGGGGGTTCAAAGCCTTGCTCATAATGTTGCAGGTAAAAATTTGAGCATGTGTTAAATAAGCCTCGTCCGTTATCGGCACTGATCATTGTGACTGTTAAACTTATAAACCAATCGATGACAGTAAAATTCCTGAAGTAATATGAAGAAAAATGGAAGAAAAGTAAAGGATATATCATAATTTTCCATGAAAAAATGCTATCCATTTTCTTTATATCTTAATAGATTATGAACTATGATTCATTCATAGAATGAAATCTGAAAACATTTCAAAATAAATCCTAAAAACTGAAGAACGAATCTCAGACCAACCATTCAGTTCAAAACATTTATATGAAAAAAAATCCAGAAATTTTCTCTTCAATCAAACCTAATATCACGTGGAACTCGGGTGGATTGACAAAGCTACAAATGTATTTGGAAAATTAAAGATATTATTATTTTATCAAATTCCTAAAATACCATTCATTAATATTACTCCATCAAAAAAATAAAATATCAATCATTAAGGAAAATCCTCATCAAAGCCTCCTGCAAGCAAGGGCCACCCTTGGGATCCACCTCAACTCCCACCACCTTAGGAACTAGGTGCCTCAAATCCTTAGATCCCTTGGTCACATTGTTAAGCCCCTTGAATCACAAACAAAAATCTCTGGCTGGGAGCCCCGAGCTAGTAATAACCAGCTGCTGCTTGAGCCTCAAGAAATCAGGATCCATAAAAGGAAGCAAATTAATTGCATCTATAAGAAGCCTCCAGATCATCTCCACCATCTAGAAAACCCTAGCTGCCATATCCACATCACTATAATCAAAATTTTCATGAATCCTCCCAACAAGCATCTCGACCACATGGATCCATGCTTTCATGATCTTGTACATAGTAGACAAAGTATTATCCTCAGTGTTTCCCTAGTTCTGACCGCCACTTTTAAGGGCTTAAACATGGCTTGACTCACAAACCCTATTTGGTTGTCGTAAACTTTTTTCTGACACCGGATTTTAGTGTGAGACAAATTTCCAGTCACTTGTTTCTCCCCAAAGGAAGCCTATCAGCTAAAAATATGGGAGACGAGCATATATAATAATGACCTTTTCTCGATATACCTCCAACTTACACTAGAGGGGGAGCTTTTGGGATAGGTTATGGACTGTTATCTAAGATAAATAAGGGAGGAATGTAAAGGGTTGAATGGTGGAGGGTAAAATAGAGAGAATGGAAATGAAAATATTAGTGGAGGAAAATTATAGGAAAATGATGATATGGGTTGAGAATCGGAATAAGAAGCTAGAGAGAGTATGTGTGGGTGAATGCAAAGGAAGACATGGAAAAAGAATAAATGAAGGAAAAAATTATATATATATATGATTGCAAAAAATCGCATTGAATAGGGATTTGAGAGAGAAGGAATCTGACAAGAGAGAGCACATAAGGGAACACAACTGGATCAATGCCCTGGTAAAGAATCAAATATGCTTCATTTTAGTTTGTTTTTTTCACAAGATCTGGTAGTTTTCAAGGAAAACCACTAATCTTCACTTATGTAGGAGATAGGTCAGTATTATGTATGTTGCTAGTCTTATTTAAATATTTGGCTAAAAGTATCATTTTCTTTATGTATTTGACATATTGATGAAAGAATTATATCTCTAATAATTTACAGATTTTTTTGGAGAACTATGATGAAATAAAATAGGATGCAAGGGGCAATCACTAGGATGGATGGTCAAACAAGAAATCTCACACCTATCTTCAATCACACATTGGAAGGAAGACTGGTCCATAAGGCTCATGGAGGTTCAAACACTAAGAGGATGCACAGATTCTTTTCCTATTAAGTTGAAAAGTAAACTATACAAAATATGAATAGAAAATGAAAGTATGGAGGGAAAAACTAAGCAATTAAGAATGCAGATAGATCTGAACAACAAACCTAAATTTGTAAACATATGCAAAAAGATAGTATAGTGACTAACCTATGATTATTATTTTAGTCCCAAATAACACATATGGGGAACCTCTAAGGGTTAGGGGCAAGTTGGACATTATGAGAAAGTTTGACTTACCTTATTCCAGTCAAACTCAAAAGATATGTTAGTTGACACGAGCTCTCTATCTCATTTTTATATCACTATTTTTAAACATGTACCACCTGTAACCTATACCTACACATAGGAAAATAGGAAAATTTTCGTTGAAATAGGTTTTCCTTTATCAACCCCCTATTTAAGAATCAACCTCTAAATGGAAAAGAAAGATGCTTGAAAAAGAGAAGCATGTTGTTAGTAGTATAAGCTTGAAAAATGCAATACCTTGACAAAATGATTTTTTGTCAAATAACTAATGGAGATGTTTGGAAATGATCTTTTTTTGTAGTCTTGACTTTAGATGTTTAAGATCTGATAGAGGTGGTGCATTTACTTCTGCATAATCTGTTAAGTACTGTGAAGACAATTGAATCAAGAGACAAATGTCTAGACCAAGGAATCCACAAAAGAACAGTGTTTTAGAGAAGGAAAAGAACCATAGTGGATGTTTCAAGGACTATGTTGATTGAAGGAGATGTATCAAAGATGTACTAGAGAGAAGCAATCAGTACTATCATTTATGCATTGAACCAGGGTCAAGTAAAGAAAGGAACATATAAGATGCCCTATGAGCTATGGTATGGTCACTCACCTAGTGTTAAGTATTTCAAAGTCTTTGGTAGTAGATGATACATTGAGAGAGATTAAGACACTAGAAAGTTTGATCCTAAGAGTGATGAAGGTATCTTTTTGGGTTATTCTACTAAGAGTAAAGCATACAAGTGTTTCGATAAAAGAACTAACAAGATGATTGAAAGTGAAAATATAAAGGTAGATGAATACCCTGACAAATCTGATGATTCAAGAAAGAAAGTAATAGAGGGTGACCGAAAGATTGTCTATATTGAACCAAAAGTGCATGTACTATCATATAAAAACAATGAGAGAGAAGTGATTCAGCCGGCAGAAGAAGAATCTCCTATACCTGAACCAGTGATACCTAGGTATGTAAAGATGAATCATTTAGTTAATCAGATTATAGGTGATAATAATGCACACGTTCAAACAAGAAGAAGTAATAGACTATGGTGAGACTTTTCTCTAGTGGAAAGATTGGAAGGGGCAAGAATTCTACTTTCTTATGTTGCTTACAAGAAGTTCAAAGTATTTCAAATGGATGTCAAGCCATCTTTCTTGAATGGAATTCTCGAGGAAGAAGTGTACATAGAATAACCAGATGGTTTTGGATTCACAAAAGAGAAGGACATGGTATGAAAGCTACAAAAGACAATGTATGGAATGAAATAAGCTCCAAGAGCATGGTATGAAAGGCTACATTCCTATTTTATTTAAATTTGTTTTGATAGAACAAGCTTTGATAGTAATGTATATCTTAAAATTGAAGGAGGTAAAGTGTTGTTAGCTAGAGTTTTTTTTGATGACATAATTTTTGGAGGTAATGATGAGATGGATCTAGATTTTTTTGTAGAGATGAAGAATGAATTTGAGATGTCAATGATTGGGGAGATAAAATTCACAAAGTCACTACCTAAGGCTACTTTTGAGTGCCTTAGAGATAAGATAGGGGTTATGCCCATACCTGAATAGAACTAAGATAATGTAGGTGCATTAATAGAGTGAATTTATTTCCATATATTTCACTGTGGATTGATCTTCAGGGGAATACTCCTTAGGGGGAGCAATCGGGAAGAGAAGAAGATAGTTATAACAGATGATGAATTGGGCTTATTGTGTCTTTAGTATTGTTGTCAAAGTGGGAGATGATAAAAATAGATGGAACATGTTTGGGAGAACAGCTGATAAGTACCTGAGATCAAACAATATAAAATATCTATCATCTAAGGGGGAGCAATTCATTTTTTACTGTGTACCTACTATGCTAATGTATGCTCAAGAGATTGAATTCCAAGTTTTAGAGAGAATTAGAGTGTGCAATCATACATGAAGACTAAGTGATGTATCTAGATGTTATATCTATGACCGTAAACATTTATCTTATGTATTTAGTGAGTTATGATTGATTGAAGGTTGACATGTTAACATGAAGAATAGGATGTTGCATATGAAGAATGATTTAATGATTTTGTCAATAGTATTTGGATATAGATGTTGTGATCATAATATATGTATCTTGGATATGTCACGAGGTTGTGGTTGCAACTGTGTCATGTTTTGATGATTGGAAGGCAAAGTTTCAAGTGACATAAGGTTTTTCAATAGACATTTAAAGCTATTCTTTAGAACAGTCAGTTAGATCCTTGATTGGTGAGGATGCACCGTGTTGTTGTGAGTGTTTATGTGTCTAAGGGATCATGGTGTTGTTGCTGATTGATGAGAATTGATGAGTTTGCATGGTTGTGATCATTTGTGATCAAATTTATTGGAGTTTATGCAAGAAAATTGAGAGATGTATTTTGGTTTGACTTTTCCTTGTCAAATTATTGTGCAATGAATTAGAAGGCTGACCTGAGTTTGATAGAGATTTTTCTATATTTGTAACACATTTTAGGGATTTGTCATCGAGTGATAAATATTTTAAAACATTTGTTAGGCGCTTATTTTCCCTAATGTTGTATAAATATGTAAAAAGATGAAGTAGACAAGTGTAGATTGCAGATACAGAGGTACAATTGAGAAGAAGAAGAAAAGAGAAGTGTGTCTGCATGTGTAGGAGATATTGGGCCTGAAAAATATATGTATTAGAAAAGGAAGTGTTATTTTCTCAGATCATTTACTTGTTGATTCCTAACAACTTCATCAAGCTAAATCCCTTAAATAGGTAGATCCTAATAGGTCTGAATTGTAAATCCTTTAAAAGGGTGACTCTTTAATTAGGGTTTGAAATCCTTTAATGAGGTTACTCCTAATAAGGTAAAGCTCCTAAAATGGATAGAGGTAAATCCCTTAAACAGGTGACTCCTAACAGGGGCTTTCTCTTAACCAAGTGCACTTTAGAAGAGTGCATATTTTAGTAGGTGTCATCCCCACACATAGTTTTTCCCAGTTGGGTTTCAACGATAACAAAATTGGTGTTATTATGTTGCATTATTGTGGATGTTTATTCATATTTCTTAATATTTTCATGTAATGAATGCTTATTAATGCAAATGGTTGAATGGTTAATGAAAAGTTGGAATTGTTAGATTATTGATTCACCATCCGCCCTCCCAGTAATCTTGGACCTGATAATACTAACAATTGGTATTAGAACTTTGGTCCTCTTTGAAGTGAGCCTAATATCTTGAGGAAAATATCAAATGATAAGGAAGGAACCTCCCAAATTTTCTAAGGATAACTACTTGGTCTGGTGTGATAGAATGAAGTTATACCTAAAGGTTATGTGACCACAATATTGGATACATGTCACACACAGGTGTATTGCCCCTGGTGGAACTCTCACTGTAGATGAACTAAAGTAACAACAGGAAGATACTCAATTACATGAATCCATTCTAAGTACCCTATCTAATGTTGAACATGTTGATGTTTGTGAACTATAGACTGCCTATGATGTTTGGGAAAAGTTGAAACTTATCTATGGTGGAGATATTCATGTGAAGAAAGATATGGAAGATAGTCTTAGAGGAAAATATGATGACATGAAAATTGTAGAAGGGGAGAATATTTCCCAATATGGCCTAAGAATAAAACAAGTGGTTATTGCTATTAAAGGTTTTGGTGGAACTATTGAGGAAGATACTATTGTAAGTAAAATTTTAAGAAATTTATCATGTGCTTATTCCATTAGAGTGTCTTCTATAAATGATTTGAGAACATTTAATAATGTTACTATAGATGGGATGATTGGTACGTTTATTGCATTTGAGTTGAATAACTATGATAATAGTATTCCAAGAGTAGAAGTTGCTTTCAAGGCATCAGTGCCTAATGTGTTGGTAAGGAAAGATAAGGAAACAAGTCTTGATACTGATCAAATGTCATGTTATGCCAAGGAAATTGAAGCTATCTTGGAAGAAGAAAAAAAGGAGAGTTTGAATCTCTACTAGCTAAGAGATTCCCTAAAGGGACTGGTAAGTACAAATTCAAACTTCCACGAAAATGTTTCTCTTCTAAAAATATTGGACATATTGCTTCTAGATTTCCTAATGGTGAACAAAAGGGTAAGTTCAAAAGATTTAAAGGAAAAGAGAAGAAACAATGATTTTTTGTAATGGATGAAGGTGTTACTAATGAGGAATTAGGAGATAATGACGAATATGATTTTGTGTTCGTTGTAGTCAAAGAAGATACATCTAAAGGAGAAAAGACACTAGTTTCTCATATAAGACAAAATGATGAATGGATTAGATAAAATGGGTGCTCACATCACACAACTAGTGATAAGAGTAAGTTTAATAAACTTGATGAGTTTTATGGTGGTGTGGTAAGGTTTGGTAAAAGTATTCCTTTTTTTATTAAACTTAAAGGCACTATTTATTTGAATGCAAAGAGTAATACTGATGATGTCTCTTATGTGCATGTTCTAACACATAATATGTTGAGTGTCAGTAAGTTAAACGATAAAGGTTATAGATTTGAATTCAAAGCAGGAGTATGTAGAATTATTGGAAGCTCTGCTGATGAGATTGCTATGGGTAGGAAGACTGGAGGTAATTTATTCCATCTGAATACTACTATGAAGATTTTTTTGGTTGCAAAAGTTGAAGATAGTTGGTTATTGCATAGAAGGTTTTTCCATGTAAAATTTAATAGTTTGGTAAAAGTGAGTAAGACTAATGCAGTTAGAGGATTGCCTAAAGTAGTCAAACCAGACAAAATGATGTGTAAAGAATGTCAGTTGGGTAAGTTAACTAGTTCTACTTTCAAGTGCAAGTCTTTTCCATCTGAAAGGATACTTGATTTGGTGCATTCTAATCTTTGTGGGCCTATGAGATAGAAGATTTATGAAGGTGAAAGATACTTCACATTGTTTACTCATGACTATTGTAGAAAAATGTGGGTGAATTTCTTGATGGTGAATTCTGACACATTTCATAAATTCAAAGCATTCAGAGCATTGGTTGAGAAGGAATCAGGTAAGAGTTTGAAGTTTTTTAGATCTAATAGAGGTGGTGAGTTCACTTCTATAGAATTTTTGAAGTACTATGAAGACAATGGAATCAATAGACAAATGTATGCTCCAAGGACTCCACAACATAAAAACATTGCAGAGAGAAGGAATATAATCATAGTGGATGCTCCAAGGACTATGTTGATTCAAGGAGATGTATCGACGATGTAATGGAGAGAAGCACCCAGTACTGCTCTTTATACATTGAACCAGCTGTAATTAAAGAAAGGAACTTATAAGACGCCCTATGAACTATGGTATGGTCACTCACCTAGTGTTAAGTATTTCAAAGTCTTTGGTAGTAGACGCTACATTAAAAGAGATGATGACATTGGCAAGTTTGATCCTAAGAGTGATGAAGGTATCTTTTTGGGTTATTCTACTAAAAGTAAAGCATACAAGTGTTTCAATAAAATTACTAACAAGATGATTGAAATTGAAAATGTAAATGTAGATGAATACCCTGACAAATCTAGTGATTCAAGAAAGCAAGTAACAGATGACGACTGAGAGACTGTGTATATTGAACCAGAAGTGCCTTTCTTAGCAGATCAAAACAATGAGAGAGAATTGATTCAACCAAAAGAAGAAGAATCCCCTAGACCTAAACCACTGATACCTAGGTATGTAGAGATGAATCATTCATTTAATCAGATTATAGGTGATAAGAATGCAGGTGTTCAAACAAGAAGAAGGACTAGACTATGGTGAGACTTTGGCTCTAGTTCCAAGAATGGAAGGGGTAATAATTCTACTTTCTTGTGCTTCTTACAAGAAGTTCAAAGTATTTAAAATGGATGTCAAGTCAGCTTTATTGAATGGAATTCTTGAGGAAGAAGTTTACATAGAATAACCAGATGGTTTTGTATTGACAAAAGAGGACATGGTATGTAAGCTACAAAAGGAACTATATGGACTAAAATAAGCTCCAAGAGAATGGTATGAAATGATACATTCCTATCTTATTTAAATTTGTTTTGATAGAACAAGCGATGAAAGTAATGTATATCTTAAAATTGAAGGAGGTAAGTTGTTGTTAGCTAGATTTGTTTTTTATGACATAATCTTTGGAGGTAATGATGAGATGATTTTGGATTTTGTTGAAGAGATGAAGAAGGAATTTGAGATGTCAATTATTAGGGAGATAAAATTCACCAAGCCACTACCTAAGGCTACTTTTGAGTACCTTAGAGATAAGATAGGGGTTATGCCCCTACCTGAATAGAACTAAAATGGAGTAGGTGCATATATCCAGTTAATTTTATGTCATATCTTTCATTGTGGATTGGGGTATGTGCAAGATCATGGGGGGCCAAACTATGCCCTTAAGTGGCAATGAAAAATCAGCAAAATTAGGGTTAGTCAACTTGATGTGAAAATTTGAACTAGCTATCAACCTAATATCAAAAAGTTGTAACAATAGAATCTGTAGGAAATCGAATTCAGTTTCTAAAATACTAGGCTTTTTTTGAAAAATAGTTAATATGATTGGTGAAAAGTATAGATTTGAATGTAGCAGTACAAAAATTTTAGGAAAAAAATAAGAAGTAGGTGTATGTCTAACCACCTTAATCATAATCAAATGATAATATTTTTTTATAATATTTTATATATAAGTAGTACACTCCTTCCCGGATGTGATGCATATTTTTGTGTAATTTTATGCTAAAAAAATAATTAATTATGAATTATCTGCTACAATGTTTTCAGAATTAAAAAAACTCTCATGTCTGACCACCTTAACTCATTGAAAACTTTACCAAATTCAAAAAAATAAATTTTTTTCTTATAGTAGGCGAAGCATATAATGTGACGCATTTTTCTGTTTTCAAAAATGTTATACCATCTGAAAGTTATAGCCATTTTTCAATCAGTATATAAATCAACACTTTAGAGGTAACTCAATTGGAAAATAACTAATAATTACTTACCGAATTCAAAATTTGACAACAATTATATCGATAGAAATTTGATAATCTCGTTAAGATACCCTTTTTGTTTCATCAAATTTGGGTCAAAAAAAATTCGTCAGCTACATGGTCGAAGTCTGGAACTCAGAGAAACAGGGGAAAAACACGTTTTTGAGACATTTGAAGAGTTGACCAGGTAGGTATGGTGCACAAA
>MU227649.1:11666022-11701394 GCA_018584345.1 Thuja plicata
TTATCAAGTCGGCTCAATTACAAGTTTCAATTAATAAATATTACATTAGTCGGCTGCACAAACATTTCACAAATAAAATCCTTCGCAGGCCGACGCAGTCCAGAAATGATATTCCAGTGTTGACCAAATGATGCTCAGTGAACACTGCAGATTCTGCGAAAATCCTTTGGTAACCGAGTGAACTCGGTAAAGACTGGATTTCTTTTGTCGACCGAGTGAGCTCGGTAGTAACTAACTTCTCGGTATAGTATTCTGGAGTGCTTGGTAGACTCTGTAAATAGCTTCTCTTACCGTCTGAGCTCGGTAGACTTGGTTAACTGCCTTGTTGAACATTCTGAGCTCGATAGACTCTGTCTAATGACTGATATGACATTTGTGTAACATCAAGGACAATACACAATTAAACAATTGTTTCCAACAAAAGGTAGATGAATACCCTAAAAAATATGGTGATTCAAGCAAGAAATTAATAGAAGATGGTCAAGAGACTATGTGTGTTGAACCATAAGTGCATGTACCAGTAGATCAAAAAAATGACAGAAAAGTGATTCAATCGGTAGAAGAATAATCTCCTAGACCTGAACTGGTGATACCTAGGTATGTAAAAATGAATCATTTACTTGATCAGATTATAGGTGATAAGAATGCATGTGTTCAAACAAGAAGAAGGAGTAGACTATAGTGAGACTTTTTCTCTAGTGGAAAGACTGGAAGGGGTAAGAATTCTACTTGCTTATGTTGTTGACAATAAGTTCAAAGTATTTCAAATGGATGTAAAGTCAACTTTCTTGAATGGAATTCTTGAGGAAGAAGATTACATAGAACAACTGGATGGTTTTGCATTGACAAAAGAGAAGGACATGGTATGCAAACTACAAAATGCAATTTATGGACTTTAAAAAGCTCCAAGAGCATAGTATGGAAGGCTACATTCCTATCTTATTCAAATTGGTTTTGATAAAAAAATGATGATAGTAATATATATCTTAAAATTGAAGGAGGTAAATTGTTGCTAGCTGGATTTTTTGTTGATGACATAATCTTTGGAGGTAATGATGAGATAAGTCTAGATTTTGCTGAAGAGATAAAGAAGGAATTTGAGATGTCAATGATCTAGGAGATTAAATTCACCACCCATTACCTAACGGATATTTTTGAGTACCTTAGAGGTAAGCTAGGGGTTATGCCCATACCTGGATAGAACTAAGATATTGTAAGTGCATCAATCTAGTGAAGTTATTACCATACCTTTCACTGTGGATTGATGTTCAGGGGACTACTCCTTAGGGGGAGCAATCAGACAAAGGAGAAGATAGTTGTAACAGATGATGTATTTGGATTAGGATTATTACGCCTTTGGTATTTTTTTCAAAGGGGGAGAAGAGAATAATAGATGAAATATATTTTGGAGAATGCTAACAAGTACCTAAGATCATAGAACATAAAATATGTATCAGCTAAGGGGGGCAGTTTGTTTTCTATATCTAGAGAAACTAGATGATTAATTCATATTTTTGGTGTTTCTATCAATGCCAAAGAGGGATATTATTGGTATAATTGATGTAGTGTTTGAATTGATGTTGAACTAATGATAGCTTGATTAGTTATAATGTTGTCATTGATGTCAACTTAGTATTTGTTGGTTGACTGTGCACCTACTATTTTAATGTATGTTCAATAGATTGAGTTCTTAGTTGTTGGGAAAATTGGAGTGTACGATTTTACAAGAAGACTAAGTGATCTCTCTACATGCTATATCTCTGACTGCAAAAATATCTTATGTATTGAGTGAGTTATGATTGTTCGAAGGTTGATAGGTTAACATGAAGAACATGATGTTGAACAAGAAGAAAGATTTGATGATTTTGTACACAGTGTCTAGATTTAGATGGTGTGGTCATAATATGTGTATCTTGGATATGTCACGACGTTGTGGTTTCCACCACATCATGTTTTGATGATCAGAAGGAAAAGTTTCAAGTGACAAAAGGTTATTAAGAAAAGAGTTAAAGGTGTTCTTTAGAATAGTTAGTTAGATCCTTGACTGATGATGATGCACCATGTTGTTGTGAGTGTTTATGTGTTTGAGGGATCATGGCGTTGTTGTTGATCGATGAGGATTGATGATTTGGGATGTTTTTGATCATTTGTGATCAAATTTGTTGGAGGTTGTGCAAGAACATTGAAGAATGTATTTTGGTTTGACTTTTGTTTGTCAAATCGATGTGTGATTGATTATAAGGTCAACTTGAGTTTGTTAGAAATTTTTCTATATTTGTAACACATTTTAGAGATTTCTCATTGAGCAGGAAATATTTTAAAATGTTTGTAAGGCAGTTATTTTCCCTACTGTACTTGTATTTTATAAATATGTAAAATGATGAAGTAGACAATTGTAGATAATGGATGTAGAGGTGCGATTGATAAGAAGAAGAAAAGAGAAGTGTGTATGCATCTGTAGCAGAGATTGAGATTGAAATGGATCTATATTAGCAAAGGAAGTGTTATGATCTTAGATCATTTACTTGTTATTTCCTAACAACTTCATCAAGCTAAATCCCTTAACTTGGTAGATCTTAACAGGTCTAAATCGTAAATCCTTTAATATGGAGACTCTTTAATTAGGCTTTGAAATCCTTTAACCAGGTTACTCCTAAAAAGGTAAAGCTCCTAAAAGGGCTAGAGGTAAATCCCTTTACCAGGTGACTCCTAATAGAATCTTGCTCTTAACCGGGCATTATTGTTATCTTTTAACAAGGCTAAGCTCTTAACCGGGAATATTTTAGAATAGTAAAAATTTTAGTGGGTTTCATCCTCACACGTGGTTTTTCCCAGTTAGGTTTCAATGAGAAAAACTTTGGTGTTATTGTGGTTCATGATTGTTGATGTTTATTCCTATTTCTTAAGCTTTTCATGCAATGAATGTTTATTAATGTAAATGGTTGAATGGTTATTGAAAAGTTGGAATTGTTAGATTATTAATTCACCCCCCCCTCCCAGTAATCTTGGACCTGATAATAATAAAACTTTCTAGGTATGAGATGATTTAAACTTTCCCTATACTGATAAAATCATCCTATGTTGACCATATCAATCTCAAATTAAAATCGGGGGACCATCAAGGTATTAGTATTCCAAAAATATACTCAAAGTTGGAGGTTGATATCGTGATAAATATAAAAGGCCACTGATAATTAAATAGGAACTTCGTATGCAAGATGAAATAATTAAAGAGGCACACCTAAAATTTATTCGCCTACATAGAACTTAAATCCAGAGATAAGCTAAATTTTTCAAAAAAATTTAATTAATTACATAGCAAAAATGCAAATGATGCATCAAAGCCTTGGACACTAAAATGAAGTCTAGCTAAGGACTAAACTTGTACTACTTAAAATTTAGGATTCTACAAGAACATTTAAGTTTGGTGTGTAAAAGTATGTGGGAATAATTGCATAGTGAGCCTAGAGCTAATTTAATGATATCATTCTTGATAATAATTTAAATATCTAGATATTATGAGGTTCTAGAATTATTGTAAATAGGGTAGTAGTAAGTATTTAAGAGGATAATTTATATCTTTGTAATTAGCATTATATAAATATAAAAAAAAAAATTTGATCCATGTCTCCCTACATGTATTTTGTCTTGATTCTTATGAGTGCAAAATTGACTCTTGTAAGTGGTTAATTTGGTGAAAATTTCATATGGTTTCTTTGGTCTCAAATGAGCTTAGACCATATTTTTAGATGGAATTTAGATTGGAAAATAAAAAGTAAATAAAGAAATATCTTCAATATGAACATATTTAACTACTAGGTTTAGAAGTTGAGATTAGGAAGGAATTTATAAACTTCAAGAATAAATTATAATTAAGATCTAATTATTTGAAAAAAAAATTTAACATTAATGGAAATAAGTTTTGAGGATGAATTTTAAGAATGGGCTTCCATATACTTGGTCATTGTTTCTCGCTAAGAGGCTCATGCCTAAATAAGGGAAGTCAAGATGCTTCATAGGAGTGGGGCATGTTGTACCCTTGAAACAACCTCGATGATTTTAGAAGTTGACTCTTCATACTGGTGTTTTTGGGAAAGGGGAAGAAAAATGAGCCAAAGCTTTAAGACCCTTTGAATCTAAGGCGATGCACCAGAGCTTTAATACCCTTTGAATCTCCCTTCAGAAATAACATGAATAAGGAACCCCAAAAGATTAGGCACAAAACACCAGAGACTCTTCATTGTTGAAGAGAGAAAAAAATTTAAAATTCAAATGGACATGGTGTAAAATATTCAAATCTCTTTGTGTGAATCACCCATTAAGGTCTGGAAGGTATTGTCCCTATTATCTCAGTAAAATAACTATTCTATGAGGATCTTTCTCACATAAACATCATAATATAACCTTGTATCACAAACATTGAAAGACTACACGACATGGTTCAATACTTGTGCATCAATAATGAAATTATAAAATCTTGATTTAATAGAAAATGATAACCACATTCATCCAATACTAACATGGAGCATTAAAATCCTCCACAAAAGAGAAGTAAACATATAGCAGAGGAAAACTAGGTACAATCTTATATATCTTCTTCTATTGTTTAAGTGAAAAATACAAGGCTAAGGTATGAAAAAAGAAACTATAGTTATTTCTAAGTGATCTTCTATTTCAAAATAGTGAACAAAAGACTCCAGAAAAGATCAGATACCTTTACAATGTGTCTGCAGGCTTACATATATGATTTTCTTCAACAAAATCTTGAAAATGCAACCAAAAGGGGCTTTGCATTTGTGCCATGTGGAAGAATCATCATGAAAGTTGTTACAATTATCTCGGCATGCAAATCTCTGCATTAATACTCTTCTTCCATGCACACAGCATGAGTACCACTTGTACCTTTTTCCACTTCCTCGCAATGATTCCTCATTTTTTGTGCATCGAGGCAATCTCATTTTTAGATCAAATATGCCTCAAGATTGACCGCTAGCTAAAAAAGGGGTATTGTTACTTGAAGGACGAGGACCCTACCACCCTTTGAATAATGCAACTACAAACTGGACACATCTCACGCTGGCAGAAGTTCTTGAGTGTTTTCTTCCTTCTAACCTTCCAAAAATCGATGGTTCTAACACATGGTACCCACTACCATGAGCGTACTTTGAAAGGCAAAGAATTTGAAGGAAAAGAGGCTTCTGGGCCTCGTAAAAACTGTGCCATTTTGACATTTTTCTACCCCAACTTCGTGGGGTCATAAGTTTCATCTCATTGCTCAAAATTATGAACTGAATACCTCGTTGGATAGGTATTAAATAGATGTATTTTCAATCCCTTAGCACCATTCCTTTGGCACATCGTGATAAGGGACATACGAAAATTTAAATCCCAAAATTTACTATAAAAGCCTTTTAAATGCACTTTTCTGAAAGATAGAAAAATATAAAAAATAGGATTTTTATTTTTTCTCAACTCTTCTCAATTTGTTGCTTCTCCACTACCTCATATCACCTTCAGAACACTCTAGGTGAAGTTTACTGTAGATAAAATTTATAGATTTTGGCAACTCACAAGGGATCTCAACCTGCTGAGTAAGAACCTCAACATCTCTAGTTGCACAGACCATAACTTTATCTATTGGGCATAGAGTCATAAAAGGGAGCCACCGCAAATAAACCTACCTAAAAATGAGAGAAGATACAAAAACATGTGCAAGCATGCAATTGGAGGAAAGTTGTTTTTTTCGCCAGTTATATTCCTTCTCTTCTTCAATAGCCCTCATCTCTTTTTGGAAATTCAACATTATCTCCTTACAACTAATATTTTCCAAATTTCCCACATCTTGATGTTGGGTGAGTGGATAATCATGTTGATAGGAGTCATAATAAGGATCTAGTGGTTGGTAAGAATATACAGGTTTCCAAGGAGGATGTGCAATGGTTTGTGGGAGGAAAGAAATAGAAAATTTCTCATAACTAGCTATAATAGGGTAATATGGAGTAAAATTGGGAGTATTTACAACTTGATATTGTGGGTAGGGAGATAGAGTACTTGTGTTTTCATGAAAATGAGGTGGAAATATCCAATGTCTATAAATTCCCTCCATATCAAAGCATAAGGAAAGAAAGAGATCTACAAATGATATTTCAAACAAGAGGGAAAGGTCTACTCAAAATAAAATCCAAGTACACATCATCAAGATCAGACAAATTTCTCGAGCTACAAAGTTGACAGGTGCTTGAAAGATGCCTCTCAAAAGATGAAAATACTAAAGAATGCATCAAATATCTAGATGTGAAATCTCTATCCCAATGAGCGTGCCATAAAAACTATTTATCCCTAAGAGGCTCGCACCTAAATAAAGGCATTCGGGAAGCATCACAAGAGTGGGACAAATTTCACCCTGTGAAACAACCTCTAGAATTTTTGAAGCTGAATCTTCATACTAGTGTTTTTGGGAAAGGGGAAGAAACACTAAAAACAAAAACTAAGGCAATGCATCAGAGCTTTAAGACCCTTTGAGTCTCCCTTAAAAAATAACAGGAACAAGGAACCCCAAAAGATTAGGCACAAAACACCACAGACTCTTCATTGTTGAAGAGATAATAGAATACAAAATTTAGATGGACATAGTGAAAAATATTCGGATCTCTTTGTGAGAAGAACTCGTTAAGGACCAGAAGGTATTGTCCCTATTATCTCATTAAAACAACTATTTTATGATAATCTTGCTCACCAAATTAGCATAGTATAACCCCAGATTACAAACATTGAAGAATACAAGACATGGTACAATACTTGTGCATCAATAATAAAATTATAAATGCTTCAAAATAAAAAATGATAACCATGTTCATCCATAATTGACACATAACATTAAAATCCTCCACAAAATAGAAGTAAACATACAATACAGGCAAAATTGGCATAATGTGATATATATTCTTCTATTAATAAAGTGAAAAATACAAGGCTAAGGCCTGAAACATGAAACTACAACTATTTTTAAGTGTTCTTCTATTTCAAAATAGTGAACAAAAGATTCTAGAAAAGATTAGATGCATTTACAATGTGTCCGAGGGATTTCTTCAACATAATCTAAAAAATACAACCAAAAGGGGCTCTACATTTTTGTTATGTGGAATAATCATCATGGCGTTTGTTAAAATAGTATTGGCATGTCGATCTCTACATTAATATTCTTCTTCCATGTGCACAACATGAGCACCACCTGTGCCTTTTTCAACTTCCTCTTAGTAATTCCTCATTTTTTTTGCGTGTGGAGACAATCTCTTTTTTCGGATCAAATCTGCCTCGAGATTCGCCGCTAGCTGAAACATAGTATTTTACCTTGAATGATACAGACCATGCCACCCTTTGAATCATGCGATCATAGACTGGACATGTGTCATGCTAGTAGAATTTCTTGATTTTTTTCTTCCTTCTGACATTCCAAGACTCTACAGTGTCGACACGTGGCACCCGCTATCATGAGCACACATTGAAAGGGAAAGAGGCTCACGAGCTTGGTAAAAACCATGTCATTTTGTCATTTTTCTATCCCAACTTTGCAGGGTCATAACTTCTAGCTTGTTGCTCAAAATTATGAACAAAATACCTAGTTGGAAAGGTCTTCAAGAGATCCATTAGGTCTTCACTAAAGGGTCGATACACTATCACGTGTGTCCATATTGGATGGTTTAAAATGGGCAAAACAAAAGGGAAATGTATTTCCCAAATAGAGGAGAGAGGAGTTTTTTGTGGGTGGGGATGGGGGTTTATATAGGAAAATAAGTGTGGGGGGTGTTGGAGGGGCTGACAAAAAAGGTGTTTGGGGCAATATTTTTTGAAAATAAGGGGATTCTTTACTATGCAATGAATGTATGTGCTATGATTCAAGTTCACTAAGTGAAGCCCCCGTGAAGAGATCTAGTTCTAGTCCCTTAGCACAATGCCTTTGGTACATTGTGCTAAGGGATGGACGACAGTTTCAACCCCAATTTTTTCTCTAAAGGCCTCCAAAAATGCACTTTTTTGAAACATAGAAAATAATTGAGAAATAGGATTTTCTATTTTCTCAACTCTGTTGAATGTGTTACTTCTGTACTACCTCAGATCACCTTCAAACTGCTCTGGATGAAGGTTGTGGTAAATAACATCTAAATTAATTATACCAAAGAAAATATTATGACATGGTGGGCATCTCTAGTCCGAGATCTAGGTGAGTACTAGAATGATGGGATACATAATAAGGATAATGAAACCATGCCATTAAGAATATCATTACCTCTATTATTATAAAATGTTTATCTTTACATGAAGATATGATGAGCATATCATTGCCAATTGTCTTGATATTATAGGACTCAAATATTGATCATGCTTAATGCAAGTTTGTAAACATTGATTGATATCTTTTGAGGTTCAAAATGGTTTTATTTATTAGGTTAGAATGATGTCATTTAATATTATGATACATAATTTTATTGAACCATATTGAAGTGGCAACCAATTAGTTTCCTTATTGAGGCTCGTACATTATTTTTGCATCATTTTGATATTACGGTTTGTGATATTTATTGACCTCATGAGTACCATAATCTCATTATG
The DNA here is from genome assembly GCA_018584345.1 of Thuja plicata. NCBI lineage: Eukaryota > Viridiplantae > Streptophyta > Pinopsida > Cupressales > Cupressaceae > Thuja > Thuja plicata. Next base: position 11,674,633 of record MU227649.1, read on the forward strand.
AAAATTACCATGAGAAGAAAGGAAGGGTACTCTAGTTGTGTTGGATGATGGTATGACTGTGTAGGAATCATGGATAAGGTGGGGACAAATCTATGTTGTATAACCTATGGAATTTTAAACATTTGTAATATGAGAAATATTAGATGTACAATGTTATACTAAGATAAGATGCCTATATTTATGGACCATTTGAGAAATTTTAATGCAATGGCAATAGTAAAGTAAGTTTCTTAAATTCATTTTAACCTCCATATTCACTATAATAACAATATATATTATATAACTCTAGAAAGTTGGGGATTGGAGAAAAGTCTTTTATATGACTACAAGATCTCTATTGACCCCTTAGGTATAACTAGATCTCTATTGAACATATTATATGAATTTCCAATTGACGAGCTAATCTAGTTATGGTTCAATTTCCATATTGTTTATGGGTTGTGTAAACTTGACTAGCTAATCTAGTTAAGTTGACAAGCTAACTAGATTTGACATACATCTCTCTAGGTCTAGTGACAACCCTAATTATGGAAGCTTAGCAATATCTAGTGTAATAATATATTATGATCTTGAGTAGTTGCCCATAGTGAATAGAGGAGTTTTAAAATTGTCACTTTTAAAATAAAACGACTTTTAAAATTAAATGGAAGATGATCAGTTGATAAAGTTAATGATCAATGATTAAAAAAATTGTATTGGCCAAAGGGTGGATTTTACTATTTCTAATTTTTATTTCAGACTTATGAAATGTCTTAAATACATCTAACTAAATAAATATTAATAGATATCAATTAAAATATTTTATTTATCTTAGAATTATTTTATTTTTATTTAAATTATAGTTGCTACATACAAATATTTAAATTTTATTATATCTATAATTTAATTCAAATTTTTAAATATGATTATTTAATCTAATTTCTCTATATTTTAAATTAAGTGGTGATAGCCTGCCAAGCAAGCAGCATAAAGAGACATAGAAATAGAAACAATGAAACTCCAAGGAGAGAAACCTAAGAAAGGATAAGAGAGAAAAGAGATAGCAACAAACTCCCAAAAGGAAACAAACTAAAAGTAATCTTCATCATCTTGTCTAAGCAAACCAAAGAAAAATGAAATCTAAATTTTTTTATTGATCCAGTTCAGGAGAGCATCCATGGTCCATCGGGAATCCTCATCCACAGCATCCTTACCTTTAATTCTAAGCTTTTTAGCATTAGATTTGGAAGGCCACAATCTGTTTGGCTTTTCTGCTCACGATTTCAGAAATTGAACATCTTCCTTCTAGGATCAAGGATGATATCACGCTCAAACAAGTCTAGAAAAACATCATCCAAATCATCCATGAATGGAAAAGTGCCCTCAGAATCTATGTCGGCATCATCAACTAGAGAGTTAGCAACCAGGTTATCCAACAGAGGCTCCATAGTTGGAATGTGCTCCGATGGCAACACTGGCTCAGACCTGAGATCCTCTTGAGTTTCAAAACAATTTCCATGGTTACACCAAATAAAATCTGCTTCTTTACCCATTTCTTGAGACTAATTTTCCTTGTTCCCTACTTGCATTAAGAGGTGTGAGATTTGATGTTGTGACCCAACTAATTGCAGCAAAAGCACCTCAAGGGAAGGCCACCAAATTTATAAAGTGAGTCTAAGTGCCCAAAGAGGATTAATGAATACAAACACAATGTGAAGAGGCTTAGATATGTCAACCAAAGCACAGATCCTGATAAACCTGAAAGGAGGAATCACCTCAATAGAATCTTGTTGCAAAGACATTTAGTTTCACATTGTTTGCAAGTTTTTGGAATAATTGTGTGCTATCTTTTTGAATCAATATTTTGGATCATATTCTATGATCTATCAAGATAGTATATATACAAGAGAAGAGAATTAAATTCATTATCCAACTGATTGATTGTGCTGTATGATTGGAAACATTGATTCAAAAAAAATGCACACAGTTAATTCAGTAGCTTACACGCACAAAATCTTGATTAACAAAGATTCTCCCGATTGATCAGATTCTTCTTGGTAATATCAGGATCAAGCAAAACAAGAGTAGGGATATAAAGCCTGATCCAAATTGGAATCTCAAGAATTTTAGTAGAGGAAGAATGGCCCCAACAAGAAACAAAAATACCAGCATTCCAAAAAATCAGGGCCCATTCTGAGCCACAAAAATGTAGTTATCAAGGATCAAGGATCAAGGATGATACCATTGCCATAAAGCCTGATCCAAATTGGAATCTCAAGAATTTTAGTAGAGGAAGAATGGCACCAACAAGAAATGAAAATACCAGCATTCCCAAAAACCAGGGCCCATTCTGAGCCACAAAAATGTAGTCCGATGCAATGCTTAAATGAAATGAAAAAGACCAAAATATATAGGCTCAATAGTTTTAAGTGTCAAATTTCTCCACGTAGATTTGACCCACTCCAGAACTTGTTTGAACTTTGAAGGAGGGACGTCCTCTCAAAAATGTGATGATTAAAGAAGGGCTCCATAGGAATCAGAAATAAAAAAATTCCATAGGCTCATCCAGGAATTTGCACCAGGCTTGTTCGAAGGTGTCAAAGGACAAGATAGAATCCCCAATGACATAGGGTTTATCTATTTTAATTTGATAAGGGTTTGACCAATTCTTGCAGGTCAGAAGATCTTGCAGATCCAAATTAGGGTTGGTCGTCGGTGGGGTGGAAGCCAACGTTTGGGCATTTGTATCCATGCCAAGGGGAATCAAAATGTGCCCCATTCTCCCCAATTGAGAATATTTTGAAACCAATTGTCAAATAACTGATAATAGCTTCAGATTGCCCTGAAAGAACAAGTTTCATCACTGTTTAATATTGTTAAAATTATTAAACGTCTTTAACTGTCTTCAATTGCTCTGCACAAATGTTAAACGGTTTGAAGCTATAATCTTCAAATCTTTTGAGCTCTAATCTTTTGACTGATAAAATTAAACGGTTTGAGGTTATAATCTGCTATTCTCAAGCAAGTAAACTGCGTTATAGAAACCAGCACAAAACAATAAGGATTTAGGTTTTTGCAAACAGTAAGAATTTAGGTTTTTGCTAATAACCAAAAGTCTGTTAATTAAGTTCAGTTAAACATCATTCTCCGGATCAATAATGGCCTACTAGTATATTGAGGAAAAAAACTTATGGATTAGAACATTCGTGCAATTTTATTGATACGCAAGTATATGAATACTATGTGATTTGTCCATAAATATTGGATCTGTTCTTAGCTCTAAGATTTGCTGCAAACTTTAGTGAACTACTTTTCCTTTTTTTCTTTGCTGCAAACTTTAGTGAACTACTTTTGCTTTTTTTTTTAGTTTTCTTTGGAATTCCTATACAGATCTGTGAATTCTTCAAATTCTGTTTAGATCTACATTACGAATTCATATACAGACCTGTGAGTTCTACTAATTCTATTCAGATTTATAAACAAATAATCTTTAATTACGCAACAAAGAAATGCCAATTTTCCATAATCCATAAAGTAGATGGGTCTTACAGAAATAGTTCTCCAATTTAGATTGATTTAGTTCTAATCTCTACATGACGAAGATTTCACATCACAAAGTTGATTCATAATTGATGAATTAAGCAACAACTAAAGAAGTTACATTAGAAAGAAGAGCAAGACTGCAAATCCATTTACATCAATAGACATTTAAATCAATAGGTTGCCAATACCAAATTGCATTTATTGCATATTGTAATTAGAAGCCAAGCACAATGTACCTACTAGGAATAACATTTTTTTGCTAGACTTATATTATCATTAATATATTTCAATTTTGAGCCATTCTTGAGTGCCACAGATAAATATTTCAGCACCACAAAGTTTTTGGTTACGTGAAAAATAGGTTTTAGATACCCCAAATACTTTTACAAAAAAATTATATAGATATGATCAATGAAACCTAGCAAGACCAAACAGTGACCAAAAGTCACAAAATCAAAACACTGGCTAAAACAGAACAAAAGCCAGCAGACAACCAGGAACCGGCCGGCAACCAGATAGCAATTTCAATATCACAAAGTTTTCGATTATGTGAAAAATAGATTTTAGGGATCCGAGACCCTGGCTAAAACAGAGCAAAAACCAGCAAACAACTAGGAACCGGCCAAAGGCCAGCAACCTGATAGCAATTTCAGTATCACAAAGTTTTTGATTAAGTGAAAAATTGATTATAGAGACCCAAAACCCTTTTACAAAGAAATTACATAGATATGATCAATGAAGTCCAGCAAGACACAATAGTGACCAAAAGTCACAAAATTCAAACACTAGCTAAAACAAAGCAAAAGCTAGCAGACAACCAGGGACCAGCCAAAGGCCAACAACCAGACAGCAATTTCAGTATCACAAAGTTGCTATCATGCTAAACAATATTTTATTAAAGCTTCAATGAGCACACATACAATCATTAACTAAATTCAAATTGGCTTACAAAGTTGATAACCAGTACCATAATCAAACATGCAACATAATTTATGGAAACAAAAAATTTTGGGTTGTAAACATCACTCACTAATGACTAATTCCTAAACAAAAAGTATTAAATAGTCAAAATTGACTTACTTTTTGCAAGTTTAATTTTTTCTTAATATGTAATGTTTAAGATTGAATAAGAAAAACTAGCCTATGAATTTGACAACAGCTTTGTTACCCTCCAACACAGCATGCTTACAAAGTTCACCGGGAATCATAAGCCTTGCAGCAGCCTGAACCTCCCTTGAAGTCACCGTATTCTTCTTGGCGTACTTGGCCAGTTTGCATGCTTCACTGCTCAACCTATCAAAGACATCATTGATCAAGTTGTCCATGATCACCATTGCCTTGTTGGAAATTCCCACATCAGCATGGACTTGTTTCAACACCTTGAAGATGTAAGACTTGTATGACTCTCTAATTATCTTCTTCCCATTCTTTTTAGCCTTTGCCTTCACTTGTAATTCCATCGGAGTGGGGAGCTCATTATTCTTGATCTGCCTTTGAGAAGATGGAGATTTGTGTGGCATTGGCATTTTCACAGCTTCGGCCAGCTTTTTTTCCATCTCATTCTTTGTTTGTGTGCTTGTTGCCTTTCGCCCCGGCGCCTGCTTCTTTGGCGCCTGCTTCTTTGGTGGTACATTGGACGCCATTGCTGAGATAATACCTGCTCGAAGGAAATCAATGGAAGTAAATTAAAATGCAAGAATGAATGAATGAATTGCCTGTGTTGGCATTCACATGTATAAATATGGGAGTAATTTAGGTTATTGTGTTTTAGGTCGGTCTTTAGTTTTTGTTTTCGACATTTAAAAAAGAAAGGTGGCAATCTTTCATCACGCTTAATCTATGTTAATTAAATTGGACGCTGCTATCCTCTATGTAAAATGTACCGTTGATTAAATTTTAAAAAGTGGAAAACACAATAGATTTTCACAAAAAAATTAACATTTGATCGTGATTGCATATTTTGTGGTAGAAAACCACAAAAAATCTTTGTTTTTTTTTTAATTCTTTGGTGCATTTTGCATAGAGATGAGCTACTGCCAATTAAATTTGTATATTTATTCTACATAAATTTATATAAAAAGGGTTCAAAAGTTCAAAGGTGTTGTAAGTTACAAAAGCAAGTTATAAATTTTAATCAAATTTTAATTATTCTTTTAGAATTTTATTTTTGAATTATTTGTAATTTTTTATTTTTATTAATTTCTGAATTTAATTATTTACTATTTATTTATCAAATTATATAATAAATATTTTTATTATAATAATAAATATAATTATTTTAGTGGGTTAATTTGGCAATGTAATGTTTAAGTTGGGCATTGTTAATGGTGTTGCTAATGTTCAAGTGTTGGGTTATGTACTTGAGGGTTAAGTTGAAAAAAAAAATTAAAAAAAAACTATTTTAGTAAAATATTAATGTATATAACTATATAATGTATAGAAAATATTGTTAAAAATGTTTTAGTAAAATATTAATGTATATAATTGTTTCATTTATACAGCTATGCTTTTGATAGTGGGACACTGAGAAGCAATGTCAACAAAGGACTAATAAAACTCCTTCCTAAAGAAGGTGACAAGAACCAAGTTAAAAATTGGAGACCTATCACCCTCTTAAATATATCATATAAAGTGATTGCTAAGTTATTGGCTAAGAGAGTCTCTGATATCCTTAATGATATCATCTCAGTCACCCAAACTGATTTTATAAAGGGTAGGTACATTCTAGAGAATCTTATCACTAGCTGGGAGGCCATGCATTGGGCTAGAGATGATAATCAAAATGTTGCTATGATACTTCTTGACTTCGAAAAATCATATGACAGGATTGAATGGCACTTTGTGTTGGTTATGCTAGAAAAATTGGGGTTTCCTGAGTCATTTTGCAGATGGGTTAATGTTCTGTTTAAGGACTCCAATACTATTATTGAAGTAAATGGTGAACTCTCAGAGACCATCCCTCTTGCAAGGTCCATCAGGCAAGGATTCCCCCTTGCTCCTGCACTCTATGTAATTGTTGATGAAGCTCTGACATATATTCTTAAAGCTCTAGAATTTGGACCTCCCACCCATGGTATCACTCTCCCTAATAAGGATAGCCCATTATTAGAACAATTTGCTGATGATACTGCCCTGTTTGTAGAGCTATTAGAGCAAAAATTTGACAAAGTGGTTAATAGGATCCAACTTTTTTGTACAGCCTCTGGAGCAAAGATATCCCCACATAAATCTGTCATCCTTGGTTGGCATAACACCCCTCCCTCTTGGCTCAGCAATAAGGGGTGGAAATGGGTTGGACCTAACTCCATTGTCAGATACTTGGGCATTCCATTTTCTCTCGATCCTTCTCTCAATACCATGTGGGACTGTATATTCAAGAAAATTGAGAAAAAAACACCTGAAGTGGAAAAACCACATGTTATCTCTTGCAGGCAAGGTACAAGTGGTTCAAAAAGTATTGGCATCCCATGTCATCTATTATGCCTCAACTTGGTTGTTTTCTAATTACCAGAATAACAAGTTGGAAAAAATCCTAAGGGATGTTCTTTGGTCAGATGGTATTGGTAATAGGAAAAGACACAATGTCAAATGGGAGTGGTGTTGCACACCAAAAACATAGGGTGGGCTAGGGATCAAAGATCTCAAAAAACAAGGTATTAACCTAGCCACTAAATGGATTATCAATTCAGTATTCGGTAATGAGCCATGGAAAATACTTATTAGGAACAATATTGCTAATGATACCATCAAAATGGGCAAACAATGGAAGAAAGTTCCATTCATGGATATCCTACTAGGTGACTTTGAGGTTAAGGTCTCAGGCTCTAAAGTGTTTGCTGAAATATGGAAAGCATGGAGGAAGACTAGAGCAATCCTTTGTTCTACACATGCCATTGGGAAGAATCCCTATTATTCGGTTCTGGACAAGTCCATCTAGTAGGGGATTCAGCTCAATGATAAGCCTCTGGCTCTCACACAATGTTGCTCTGCTAAAAGCTGGCATAGGAAAGGCATACCACTCATTAATGATATATTGGAGAATAACAGAGTTCTCACTTAGACAGAGTTGAGTAATAAATACAATATCCCCTCCTCTCAAAAGAAAACATACATTCTCATCTCAAAAGCTGTGGGTAGTTGGTTTTCGAGCAAATGTATACTCTCTTCTCAGAATTTTGATCACATTAAATGGAAGGATGGCACACAGTTTGGCAAAGCCTCTTGCAAACAATTATATCTTCCCCTTAATAACAATGATAATATTTTTGGTCACATCAATCAAGCCTGGGACTGAACTGGTCTTGAAATAAATGACACCTTATTTTTGAGCTTTTGTGGCATGCTAAATTTGAACCCAAGAAAATTTGTTTTAAATGGATTTTTTTGTTGAAAAAACATGTTGTTGGTCATTTTATTTCCCAAGGTGTCAAGAATAGTATCTTTTGTTCCATCTGTAGTTGTGTTGAAACCTATGAACATATATTTTTTTTATTGTCAGTGGGCTACTTTGATTTGGTCTATTTTTTTTGGTAATAAAGTCTATTGGAATCACCAGCATAACCTGTCATGGCATGTGACCTTGGCAGGTTATGTTGATGATTTTGATAGCAAGCTCAATGTCTTTTGGCTGACTTTCACCACTGAGGTCTTATGGCTCATCTGGAGGCAAATAAATGAAGACATTTTCCAAAATAAGAAGAGGGTTCTTACTGAGTTTAATTCAAAACTCACACTTTTTTCCATCCTAAAATAGGTAACAGCTACTATCCAAATTTCCAAAGAGAGATTCCAGAGGCTAGTCAATGAAGGAGATTTGATCCTTTTTCCTAAAGACATTCAAATCTCAAATGCCACCAATTAAGCCCCTGCACTAACAAATACACTCAAAATCAGCCATAACAGATCTTCCATTGAAGAGAACTATCACTTTGATACCATTACAAGTGCTACTAGTATTGAAGAAACAATGAACACTCCAAGCAATGACACAACAAAGAACTATGAAGCAATCATAGATAAAATGAAGCAGATGAAACCTAACTCATTTATGTTTTCACAATCTTTTATATAAGACCAGAGCACTCACTATGATGTACTGTTGTATCTTGTATATTTTTTTGTAATCCTTGAACAGTGATCTGGGATGAAAAATCTTTAGATCTAATACTTGAATACTGAACTGTGAATCTCTTTTTGTAACCCCAGTTGATTCTATATTTTAATAGAAAAAATAAATTTGTAGACATTAACAATAATCATTATAGTTTTTTTATAGGCAAGAGGCCAAAGCCAAGATAATTTTATTAATAATAATAAAGTTAAAATACATGAGTACTCCATTCACTGGGGCACTGGTAGGAAAGAACAGAGAAGAAAACCTCTAGTCTCGTCCATGATGTAAAGTCCAGATCATACATAGAACTACTGAGGGCATACCCTCATTTATTACACAACTTCCTGTTGTAATCAGCATACAAGCTTAATTAGTAAAGTAATCTTTTCCCAATAGTATCTCTGAATAAATCTTTTCATTTTCTTATCTTCATTGTCTACGTGTGAAAACACAATTCTGCAGGACACTATTCTCGAACCACATGGTTAGAACAAATATTTATAGCTATAAAACTTATTAATATTCTAAAATTGTTTCCAAAAGACATTTTGAATTTTAAAGTAGTTAATAAGTTCCCTAATAATTTCTCCATTTTATTCTCACTGTGCCCCTTGTCCAATCTCTATTTTATTTTACCATTTAAACTATAACCATAAAGAGTAAAAAATAACTGTTGTATTATACTCTGTTTAAAATAAAATTTACCGTAACTTTTCCTAGGTCGTTGAGGCATGCCTTTTCATTTCAAAATAAATTCATAGCATTCTACTCTACACATATCATTCTCACCAGTTAACTTAAAGATGTTCATTAAAATTTGAGCATTAACTCTATTTGGTCACGTCTTTCATCCTTAGTCAATATATTCCTAATCTTCCTAGTCTAATAATCCATTCTCTCCCTTAATGAATGTGTTTTTGTAGTTCAATACTGAAACCACTAACTTTATTGTCAGATTCAAGACCATATTAAGCTTCCTTATTAGTATATTCACAATATAACATTCTAAATCTACTTTAGTAAAACTTTAGAGTTTTTTAACTATTCTGTTAAAAGGCTATGATACTCCTTATAATTTAAACAAATTTGCTACCTTACCGAGCCCCTTTTCATTAAAACTAGGTTATGATCCTACCAGATTCTGAACATTCTAAGCTATAGATTGAAATCTTTGTGTACCATATACTACATGGAAAATTTTAATATATATCTCCATTTAGTTAAATTGGATCTTAAATAAAGGTAACTATTACACTGGGATAAAAATTAATTAATAATAAATATCAATCTAATCTTGGTGTAGATTACCTATTTTTAAAAGAGGCCAGGATCGCCTTGCATCAACTTAAAATAAGTCTAATTTTCCAAATTGAGATAAATCTTTAACCATAGATGTCTAATGTAATTAAGAAGGGAAGATCATAATATAGTTGATATTCTAGTTTTGAGAAATGCCATATAATTTTTATCGTAGAAAAGAGTTTATTACTACAATCATAACTTTAATTGTCATTATAATCCCATTCTGCAAATATTATGAAGTGAATACTACCTCTACTCAGTTAATAAAGGTGATACTATAGATATTACTTTTATTCTGTTAAAATCCTTTGAACTCAAACTAGCTTTTCCTCTTTCTTTTCATGGTAGTATCTTCCTTCTCAAAGTCCACCTCTTTTTTTTTAGAGTCTGATTCGCAGAAGCCTTCTCTATCCGTATTACCTACATCATCGTCCCTTAAAAATATATCAAACCAGTCTTCTTCCTGGGGTGCTCTTACATGTAGAAATTTTTATACACCAAATTTGCACCCTATTAAACTCGTAAGTCTAATGATCTAGTATAACATGGGAATTACTTCCAGGTTGTAGGACCTTTTCTAACTAAAGTGAAACCTTTGGATTCTAGGCCGGTTCCTCTTGGATAATCACCTATTTTTCTCTTTAAACTTGAAAAGTAAACTTGGGAGGAAAAGGGATAGACAGAGAACTGAAAGAGTGAAAGAAAAACTTAATCTAAAAGGTGATACACCGAAAGAGACATGAATAAAAAAAAATGACTAAGCATTAGCCTGAAGTCTTTGAGTCAAGACAAGCACAACTTCCTGAATAGGCTTGCAAAAAGTGTTTCATAGAGAGGTCTGAGATGAAAATAGACTATTCAGGGAAAGAAAATATTTCACAAAAATAGCTTTTTCAAGGAATATACATGGACTATGACCTACAAACAAACATCCACTCTATCAAATAGACACAAAAATGAGACAAAATGACAGGGGATGAACAAAATTCACAAGATCATCTAAATCAATCATCCACAATAGTGCACAAAGATGTAGAAAGAAAGAGGGGCTCAAGAACTCCAAGATTTCTCCAATATTAGTCACTATATTATGCTTCAATAAGAGAAATATAGATAAGAAAACCCAGGGACAGAGAAAATGTCACAAAGAGTCTTTGCATAATCTGGACCTCAATGAGAAATTACAAACACATGAAAACCTGGGGGTAGAGATAATTCCACATAAATTCTTGCATAAGCTCGAAAAACATAGCTACAAAAGCCTCTAAAAATACTTATATATAGTTCCTCCCCTAGCACATAGGCTCAGGAGTCAGTCCATCTGATCAGATTGGGACAGAATTAGGGTTACAATAGATATCCATTAAACAATCAAAAACCCTAAAAATAGTCCTATCTATCCATTAATGCACTTGGGAAATATCTTAGAAGATCATATATGCCTTGAAGATATCTCTCATCACCATAAATTTGAGCAGACAGATCAGCTCGATCTATCTACCTTCTCTTAAATTTGGAACAGGTCGCCAATGCCATGAAGCCCTGAGATAAGATTTGAATATTTGAATTTAAACGAAAACGATCATAGGTGGCATGGAAATACCCAATCAATGACCCGGGTTTGAATCTTTATCAATTTTAAAATAGAACCATTGATCTCCCTTAAGTCACCCACGAGATCAGGATCTGATCTGCCACATGGCATGCAGGCACAATGCCTTGAACATTAGATCTAAAGAATCTTGGTTTTAAGTCATAGCACCCACCATCAACTCTATCTTGACTTACCTTATCTTTATCTTGTATTTAAGATTGGATCTTCTCTGGACACATGGTACGATGTCACAATGACTCAATGGATAAAAACCTTCATATTTTTCTTTGAGCCTTAATGCCTGTCGTTAGATTTTTACAAACTTACGATGTCATTACTGCTTTTAAACCCGAGACCCATGATGTCAGTAGTGCTAGATGTTACCTTGGTGCAATGCCTCAAACATTATCTTTCTATCATATTAACCTTAAGGCAAAGCGCCATCCACACGATCAAATATGACATGATCGATCTTTACCTTTGCCTTTCTGACTTCAGCCCGTCCCTGCCATGGACACGTGGCACGATGATGCAATGGCTCAAAGACTATCTTTTGTGCATCTTGGTCTTAAGGCATAACACCCATCGCATGATCAAAAGGAACTTGCTCAGAGATTAACTTCTCACAGATGGGCCCGGGTTATGACAACCTGCCACACATTGACATGGTGCAATGGGTCAAAGAATAAATTTCTATCATATCTACTTAAAGGCAAAGAACCCACTGTAGGATGAAGATCAACTTTCTTGGACATTAAATCAATCCTTGTTATCAAAATTGTAGGACCCACTTGACTGAGAAGGACACGTGTCGTAGCAATGTAATGCCTTGAACATTAACAATCTTCATCTTGGCCATCAAGGGAAAGCACCAACCGTTTGATCAAAAGAAACTTGATCATAGTTTAACTTCCCTCAGACCTCGTGGAAAGGTAACCCCACTACAACGTGGCACAAAAATGCAATGCCTTGAAGAATCTTCAGTTTGATCTAGTGATAAAGGATTTTTCATGACCGTCTAATTGGCTCCTCCATGCAAGTTGACATCACACTCCACTAAGAGACTAGCATGCCATAGACATGCGTCAACAGAGCGTGATGCCTCAATGAATCTTCAAGTTTGATCTCAGCGATTAAGGCATTGCGCCGAATATTGATCTGATTCCTTCATTTGACCCAAGCTCTAACTCATCTTTAACCTCAGGTACTGAATTCCTTTGTATCTCCAAGTCGCTAAATCTTTTCTTTAACTGTGAGTTTATCTAGAGATCAAGCGAAAACCACAAGATCTGATTTACATCAATGACCTGCGCTAAATCTCAAGATATTTTATGACTAAACCATTTCATTACGAGATCAGGAGATAACTAAAAGGTGCCAAGACTTGACCACCTCACCAGATCGATGAATGTTAGTGTCTAAACACTGCGTATTAGGCGATTAGGAGATAAGAGACATGGCGATAAAGCACATGACAAAAATAAGAATTTAAGTGGCACAAAAGTTAACAAAGAATTAGAATGGGCCACCAAAGAGATAAGGTTTAAGAGATATCCATATGGTTTTCAAGACATGAAGGGGTTCAAACCAGGCCTAAAAAATATGCAGAGAACAAGGCAAAGACCATGAATTTGACATAAACAATACAAGTTGGGATCTACCCTTGTGGGAGCCTCATTTACTCCACTTGTAGCCAAAAATGGACATGATAGGAAATTTGGGTAACATTTTTGGTGATTTCTACTGGATGTCATCCTACTAGACATATAAAACTAGTGGCCTTATGAAATTACATTGGGAAAGGTGTGTTAAGGCCAAATTATTGCCTTTATTTTGTATAATTTTAATACTCTATTCTAGTTTTTGACAAAACATTTGAGAGCCTAGCCAGTCACAACTTGTGATAAAGTCCAGATAGAACTGATAAACCATGGGTAGATGTTTGTGACATATTTTGCTAATATTATACATATAGTGCAGTATTTCATAAAACCATCAAAATCTATGTTCTAATATCTAGATATTTAATTTGATTAAGCTTGTTTCATGAATATTTCCGCATCATAACTAACTTGATAGGAGAGAAAGCGACTGGAGAGTGGTCGACAACATTCAAGGAAGACTGTTGAGGACTAGCTACAGTGGAGTGATCATTACAGCACCAGGAAACATGGCTGCTACAATGGAACCATTATTCCAAGACACATGGATGTAGTGTTCCTATATTCCCTCTGCACTTTATTATGTTGAACTAGTCGCCCGAGATTTATTACCCACACCGCGGGCTATTGCATTTCCATCTTCTTCTCCGACATGTTTTCAACAAAGATAGTTTCTTTTTTGTTTTGTAATAAGTGTTTGATCCTTTATATATAGGGATTGGACCGATAGTTTGAGGTTAGATAGGAAAGTTAGAGAAAGAAGTTTTTGGAGGAAAAATGTTGTATCTTACAAAAATCTATTTCAAGTTCCATGTCTTGTTTCTATGTAATGAGTTTTTGAAATACAATGAAGTAATTCTTGGTTTACGTTCTGTGTTAACAGATTAAAAGAAACTGACCAAGGGGGCCCACTTGGGAGGTGGAATAGGTTAGAATAGAATAGATTTCATTTCCATCATTTCTAGCATTTCCAGTATTTCCAGTATTTCAGATGGAAGTTACAATTTCTTCCTATAGCATCGTACCTTGTGAGTGTTCCTACAACATCTGCAAGAATAGTTATAATGGATGTTCTAGGCTGAAGTATATGTTTAAGTAGAAGTTTGCAATTTCTAGCATTCATTTCAGTAAGGAGATAAATGTATTCTTTTCCTGCAGCACTAGTGTAGGTTTCTTTTATGCATTTTTACCTTCCTACAACATAAGCAAAATGACTCCTTAAGGAACCTAGTGCACATATCGTGCCGACCATTTCAATTATACGTCCCTAGGTTGACATGTTAAATGAACCTCATAATAGGAGAAGTAGTCCTTAGATTGAATAAACCATTCCTAAGAAAGGCCTTGAGCATGATTATTCCAAACCTATTGTGAGGCGGTTCAAGGCATCTACCTTAAACACAAAAGATACTTCTGGGAAGTAGGAGGAGGAAACAACAAACCAAAATAGGAAAAGAGTTATATACAAGAAGAAACAACTAATTGTGCACAAGCACTTTGAGGAAAGCAGGAAAAACTAAACTAAAAGCAAAATAGAAAGAAGAAAAACTTAGTTACAGGATAGAACAAACCTTGAAACAAGGTTTGAGATGAAATCCATTGACTGAAATGGGCAAGAATTCTCCTTCAAGAATTGAGAGCTTAAAAGAATTATGCTCCTTACATTCTATGATCACAAATAGACCTCCACAAAATGAATCAAACTCTGTATGCCTGCCAGGTGTGGATCTGAATTCATCCCACTTGAGGACTATATCCCCAATATTGAAGTTCATTGATCTAGATTTCTTGTCTAATCTTTTCTTCATTTGCATATGTTGGAAATCCATATTCTGCATAGATTTGCATCTATTCTCTTCCAACTCCATGAGTTGAGTAGAGTGTACCTGCAGAGGGTCTCCTTCTTCAAAGAGGACAAGTTGAGTAGCAAGGTCTAGAGCTGGTAACTCAATTGAGATGGACAACTTATACTCTTTACCATAGACTAACATATATGGAGAGTTCCCAATGATATTTTTTGAAGTGATCCTATCTAACCATAGGGAAGACTTTAGTTTGGAATGATAATCTCTTTGATTCTCTTGCAAAGTCTTTTTAATTATCCTGATCAGATTCTTATTAGTGGACTCTGCTAAACCATTACCCTCAGGGTAATAATTGGAACTAGTGTTAAGGTAAATACCATGCCTACTTTCCCATTCAGTGACTCTAAAACTTGTGAAGGCAAGTGCATTGTTAGATATTATTGAATTAGGAATGGCAAACCTATGTATGATATCATCATAAAATTTTAGAATATTAGTATCATTAGTTTCCTCTAATGCAATGGCCTCAGTCCACCAGGTGAAATAATCAGTTGCACTGATTATCTGTTTGTGGGTTGCACTAGGCAGGGGGTTAATTAGGCCTATGAAGTCAATGCCCCATTTCAGAAAAGGTTGGTCTATCTTGATTGGTTGGAGGGGTAGATCTGAAAGCCTCTCCTTTCCTGCAAACATAGCACATTTCATACATTTTCTCACATTAGCATGATTGTCCTTAAAGATGGATGGCCAATAATATCCAAACCTCGTGATCTTGAAAGAAATAGTCCTAGGAGAAAAATGACCTCCAGAAGGTCCATCATGGAATTCATGTAAGACATCTGCTACTATCTTTGAATCAATATATCTAAGGAGAATACCATTGTAATCCTTTCTAAAAAGGACCTCATTAATCAACACAAAAGGAATAGATTTCAATCTATAGTACCTCCTCTTTGCTAAATCTAACTTTACAGGGCACTCACTTGTCTTAAAAAAAAGGACCATGTTTGGAAACCAACCTGCTGCCTTGTCGTGATCTTTTGTTGAATGCACAACTAAGGCTGCATTCACTTGTTCTTGATCTTTTGGAGTTTCATCTTTTGTCAATTGTTCACAAATACCCCTTCCTCTAACGAGCTTGTAAACCTGAATGTCTATGTCATACTCCATAACTCTGTTTATCCAACCAAATCTTTTTTCATTCAACTCTTTAGTAAGTAGGAACTCTTTGACACTTGGATGAGTGACCCTTAATTGTACCTTATTGTGGGTCAATAAATACCTGAATCTTTTAAGGCTCTTCACAAAAAAAAGTACATACTTTTCTACAAAAGAGTATTGATATCAAAATTTTCCTATAGGTTCATTTTTGGTAGAACCATCATGCTTTCAAGCAAAAAAGGTGCATTTCTGATTATTCCTACTTTTTGTGTTTTTTTTATAAATGCAATAACTTTGAAACTACTTCATGAAATTAATCATTACATTTAATGAAGGAAAGCTCATAACATAGAAAGAATATTCTGCAAATCTTTTTTGAAAATGTAATGTTTTATTCATCAAAGTATTGTTTTGCTCCACACAAGCCATGAAACTATCTATGAAAGAATTCATCATTTTTGAATTCAAAATATGCATACATGTGTGTAAAGGAAAAAGCATAAATGAAAAATAGGGTCCATCATTGCCTGCATGACTGGCTAGTGTTTGGTTGGTTCTGATAACTTACACTCCCGCTATTCCTCATTTGCACTTCTTTGCTGCCCTGCATTCTAAAAGAAAAAAACATAAGAGGGGGGTTAGATCCAATGGATCCAAGCAATGACTAGTTCTACTTTACATATATACCCCACAGGTGCATAGATACTTCAAAATAAAAATGCATGTTTTATTTTTAACAAGTTTTGTGTATGTGCAGTAACATGTGTCTTTCAGTGGCATGTGGAAGTAAATGAGGCTCCCACCAGGGTTTGAGCTCAACATGCCACTAAAAGAAAAAAGGCAGAAACCTTAAAGTGCATCAGATCAGTAATCAAAGAAGTCACATAAATGATTCAGAACAGGGTACAAGTGCAAGAAAGTTATAGTACTATGTGAAGGAGCATATAAAAACTTATGAGACATACATTGACTGTTAAAAGAGACAAGCATATCAATGTTAAGAAAGATTTATGCTTATGATAATATCAAGTAAAGAGGATACCAAGGCAGCTCACAACATAAATAAGAATGGAGCATCAGAAATCATGTAATAGTAGCCAATATAGAGTTCTTTTCCAAAGTGTTAAAGTATATGCTAGTTGTGGAGACCTATATAGCTATGATATTTCTAGACATATTCAATGTCTCAACAAGACATGTTGGGTAAGTAGAAACATGCAATGCTTCATGAATGTTATAAATACATTATCCAGTGGTGAATATATAGTGATTTCCAAACTCATAAAGGAGTAGAGATATGAAAGAAATGATAAATGAAGCTAAAAGTAACAGAGGCACTCCACAGGATCAAGTACAAAGGCGTAGTAAGCACCACTGCTGATACACAATATAGAAATGAAATTACAATAAAGAGCTAATGGAACAATCAATAATAATGTGGTCAATGTTTAGAGAAGATATTCCAATAAAAGAATGCTAAAATCTCTTGAGGAACATTAGTTCTCTCAAGTGAAGGAAATAATTCCTATGCATAAGAGACAGATGCTAAGAACAACATATACAAGGAGAAGATGAGAAATAATGATATGTTTTAGCTCCTTTGAATCAGGATGTTATACATAGTTGTATAGTCATAAAATGGAAGCACTTCCATGGTAGACTATTTTATCCTTATAATTAAGTGGTTTGGGGTCATGTCAAGCACCTTGAATGGGTTCGTGACTTTGATCTAGCTTTATCCCCCTGTTCTGCCCCATTTCCACTTTTACCAACCTATTTCTGGCACCCCAGACTGAAAAACTGGGACTTTGACCCCAGGGTCAAGGTCAACCTTTTTGGGTCAAGGTCAACCTTGAACTAGGTCACAATCAACCTTTTCCATGCTCGGGATTCAAATTTTAGAATTTTGGGGTTTTCGAATGTCGGTCCTTGGAAAAAGTTAATTCCCACTTCCTGGTCGGCTGTTTCGGACTTCAGAACAACAAATCTTAAATTATATTTAATATAGTTCCTCTTCTAGGGGCATGGGTCCAATTGGAATTTAATTCTCCTATGTCGGCCTCTCAAGAGGATTGTGCCCTAGTTTCATATAAAAGGAAGATTTCTCCTCTCATTTTCTCTAACCATAAAAAAACTAAGCATAATCAAGAATAAAAAAACTTCCAAGACTTGAAGAGTGAGATCCAAAGGTGAAGAAGAAAGATTTGAAGCAAGCCAAGTAGCCATTGAAGCATTCATCCATTCTCAAGAACTCATTTTCATCAAGGAGATCCATTGGTAGTCATTGAAGGATTAAAGCTCCATGGAGCCCTCTTGTTGAAGATTTCTCCATCCACATTCCTCCAAGCCTCTTCCAATTCAAGAACCCATTCAATATTGTTGTTGAAGATCTACAATAAATTGATTGAAGACATCCTAAATTCTACATTCTACATCCTTTTTTGGTGCATACATACTTGTGGATTCACGGATTTGAATCTGCCACAAGGATTTCTACAAGCAAGGTGAATTTGTGCATTTACTTTGTTCTATTTATGAAATTTCAATTATACTTTGAGGTTAATTCCAAAACCAAGATTTGACCAAGGCAAACCTCTCCCCCCCAAAAAATAAACCATTTTTCTTGCAGGTACAGGTTTGGAACAACAGATTGGGACAGAGACTCGGGTACCCTTTTCAAAAAAAATTTAGGATCCAAAAATAGAATTTTAGTCTGAGACTTTTTAGGTCGATTCTAACCTAGGGCACAATCAGAAATTCTAGGTCAATGGTGACATTGACTTGAGGGTACAAATCGAAACTGTGTCAAAATGGAAAAAGATTTCTGGGTTTTGTTTTTCTCAGCATTTCTATTCTAGATCCGGTCTCAGATTTTCTAGAAACTCAACACAGGCTTCAGAAAACAACATTCTTCAGATTTATAATATTTCATGGTTAGTATATTTCTCCTATTCATTTCAATTAAGGTTATCAATCTTTCTACATCAATTGCACATTCAAATAAATAAACGAGTACTTAAGATCTTCCTTTTTTATTCTTATTTCCAAATGATGGATTCTTTTATGCATTGATCGTTCCATTTTGGATTAATCAAATTGGATCTTTAATTTGTACATCTAAGGATAGAAGGAGAGCATATTATTTACCCCCCTAAATTTCAATAAACAATAAAAAAAATCTTTTAAATGTAAGATAGGATAATAACAAACCCTAAAATCGACCATATCTATTTTCTTATCTTACAATAGAAATGTAAAAGAAAAACAATGGTGTGCAAATTGATATGACAGTGATCCAAAAGTAGTGTAGCCATGGAATTGACATCGATGTGTGGTCAAAGAAATGGTCAATAATGTTTTAAAAGACAAGTAGATCCAATGGATTAGAGGCATTGAAGTTTATTAAGGGTCGTTGTTTATGCAAGTGAAGGTGTCATGTCCTAGTAGAAAACAAAAAGAGGTAGTGACCTTCACCAGAATATCTATAGAGTAGCGATAACTAATTCCAGGAAGCACAATCATAATCGTGCTAATGGTGCTCCAATAGCAGCCACTTGAAATTTAAAGAAATAGTTATGCCATAACTTGGGTGAAGCTGAATGCATCAGATGACAGTGGTAATATCAAGTAAATGTTGTATCATCTTAAAATGGAAGCACTTTCATGTTAAGAATGTTTAGCCCTTCTTAGGGGGTGTTTTTGATCACCATCATATTGTCCCCTCATTTCTGCATCCTCTCCTACTTTTGTGTCTGTTTAGGACCCTGATTGGGCCTCTCCAGGCACCATCCATCCCATCTGGCATGTTTTCTAGGGGTTTTGACTCCCTGGGTCAAGGTCGACCTCAACCATGACCTAGGTTAAGGTTGAACTTGACCTTGACTTAGGTCAAGGATGACCTTGACCTTGACCTGGGTCCCCCTTTCAAATCTGGAAGTCTGTCGACTGTCGGAGGTCATAAAAAATTCATTTCCCGCTTTCGGGTTGGCTATTTTGGATTCCGAAGCAATGATTCTTAAATTATATTTAATATAGGTCCTCTTCTAGAGGCATGGATCTAATTGGAAAAAAAATCCTCCTATGTAGACCTCTCTAGAAGATTGTGCCGTAGTTTCATATATAAGGAAGTTTTCTCCTCTCATTTTCTCTAAGCCATATGAAGCACGGATTATCAAACCATCAACTAAGTGATAAGAAGGATAATCTCAAGCTCTAGGTGAAGAACAACTATCATCAAGAAAAAATTTAAAGCATCCATTATTCTACATGTTTTCAAGCCTTCAAAGTATTCAAATCTTCCTCTCAAGCATTCAAGTTCTCCATTGAAGATCAAGGATTCAAGCTTTCAAGCCTTTGAAGGGATTTGGTTCAAACATTCAAGATTCATCATTCAAGCCCTAGGTCTATCCATAATGGTGGTGTGATCTTCCTTCAAGATCCTTTGTGCATCCTCAAGACTCATTCATTCTCCTTTCAAGGTGGATTCCAAGCATACAATCATGGAGTTTTATGGTTTCTAATTGAGTCCAAGCTTTCATATTTACATACTTGTTTACATTCGAAATACAATTGCATATCTATTTGAATATCATAGCCTCATTATTAGATTTACTTCTACTACTTGCTAGCATTCTTTATTTCAATTATTGATTTCAAGGTTAATTCCTAAATCAGGATTTGACTAAGGCAAACCCCTCCCCACGCAAAAAACAAATCCATTTTTCTTGCAGGTCCAGGTTTGGAATAGCAGATTGGAGTATAGATTCAGATACCCTTTTTGGAAAAATTCCAGGATCTGAAAATAGATTTTCAGTCTGAGACTTTTTAGGTTGATTCAGCCCTAGTTTGAAATCAGAAATTCTGGGTCAATGGTGACATTGACTTGAGGGTACAAATCAGAACTGTGTTAGAATAGAAAAATATTTATGGGTTTTGTTCGTCCCTGCGTTTCTATTCCAGATCTGGTCTTAGATTTTCCAGAAATTGATTGTAGACCCCCAAAAATAGCATTCTTCAGATCTGCAATATTTCAAGGTTAGTACTTTTCTCCTATCCTTTTCAATTAAAGTTATTAAATCTATCACACACACTCTCTTCTATAAAATATGAATTTAGGTTTTTTCTCTTTATCCATATCCTTAATAGGTTGATTCATTTATGCATTGATCCTTTCTTTAGAGTTAATCAATTTGGATCTTCCCTTTAAGAAATTTCAGATTAAGAGGACAATCCTACCCTCCTCACACACATTTCAATAAACATATCTATTTCAAATGTAACATCTTTGAACACCTATTTTCTTATCTTACATTTTGGTGACCTCTATTTTAGATGTTAAAAATGTCAAGCAGTCACCATGGGATCATAAGGAGAAGACATTAATGTAATAGCAGAGGTATGGAGCCTGGGCAGTCATGTATGTGCCTGTCTATTAATTTTCATGGTTTCAAAAGGAGTTCCATAATGTGGAAAACAATGTCGAGGTTTTTCTATTTTTGAGGATCTTCATATGTTTTCAAAGGAATTTTAATTTTTTTAGAAGAGTTCATCATTACATTCACTATTTTATGGATGAGCAATAGCACTTTTAGGAGTATAGAGGGCTAGAACAGCGAGACCCATGGCTTACATGAAGAAAAGTAAAAAAAACCATAGATAGTCGTGGCCATGAAAGGAAGAGAGGGTTGAACCCTACAATTAAAAGTGTAGAGCTTGAGTATCAAAGGAAATAGATTCAACTTGAGTTTTTTTTAAGGAAAATAATTATTCTTCTAAGTAAAAGAGAAGTTTCAAAAAGCCTTTAAAAATAAATTAGAAGAAACAATAGGAGGTCGCAGTCTTCAAAGAAGTAGAGCTTGACATACCTGTAGGCACATGAAGTTTTATGTATATCTTCGTGACTAGTCTCTATCAAAATTCCTGCAACAATAACCCCAAGTTGGCGGCTACAGGAAAAGACGGAAAAGTACAAAGAACAATATGAAAATGCCAAATTTGAAAAGGTCAGCGGTTCAAACCAATTTTCTCTATTTTCTTCCCCAGGGTTTCCACCAAGGGTTTTCAAAATCTCAGCAATGGTAGCACAGGCAGAAGAAAACTTGCACGTCTTATCTAATGATGGCGGATTGGGAAACTTGTATGAGGCTTTAAAATGCAAATAAACTTCTTCTAACTTCCATCGTGCCCTAGCATCTTTCCTAGTATGGCAGCGTTCTCACCAGAGAGGCAGAGAAACAAATGTTGAAAAGGTAAATGAAACAATGTTTTTGGATAAGGGTTAAATTCCCTAATACTTCTATCGATTGGAAAAAGGTTATGCCTTTGGTCAACTTATTAACTTTTTCCCATGTAGTTTTCATAATAGATTTTTGCATAAATATAAATGGTACATTAATATTTTCTTAATAATACTTGTCACTTGGTAAATATTTTATGTAAAATTCATATTTATTATGTGATAAATATTATTAGGTAAATATTAATTTAAATGAAAAATCTATTATGAAATTATGTATCTTTTGCATCAATAAAATGTAATTAATATTCGTTAAGTTGGTAATCGTTATAAACCACTTAATGAATATTAACTAAAATGCAATTACATAGAAGTTGGTACTCTTTTTGAGTCAAGGGAGGAGTCAAACTGATTTATGAGTTGTGCCAAGTATTTAGGGAAGCTGGATTTGGTCTTCCAATAAGGAGAGATTATATAGGGTTGTTTGAGTCTTTTTAGGGGCTAGTTGAGCATTTTTAGGAGTCTTTATGATGGGTAATTGAATGGCTGAGACTTTTTCATTTTTCCCATGTGCTTTTGGAGACCTTTGAGGACCTTAAAAATAGATTTTCTTGTTGAATCCGACCCCAAGGATTCATGTGCTATTTTCATGGAGATGTTTCATGTTGAAATATAAATACTTGTACTTGGCTCTTTTTAGAGTTACTTCTGATTATGTAGAAGGAAGGCTTTGTGACAGTTTTTTGGTCCTTGGTAGTTTATAATAGAAGTTTGTAACACAATGTTGGAAGATCAAATACATGTTACAACAATCTGAGTTTATGTTATCTGAGTCTCTTATGGAGCCTTCTTCTCTTTCTGTATTTCTGTGTGTATTTTTAGGTGATTTGATAAGGATAACTAGTGAATTCTCATAATTCCATGTTATTTTGTCTGACCTAGCACCTATTTGCAGAAAATTATTTTTTCTTGCAGGTTGTAGTTTATGTCTTAGGGTATGAAACTAATAAGTGAGGCATCTTTCTTCGTGATTGGTTAGGTTCATGTTTCAGACTTTATTACAAAAATTTATGCAATCCTATACAAAAAATATGTGTTTTTGTGTTCATTCACATAGTATAAGAACATTTATCAATTATTTATAGTTGTGCTTTCATGTCATTTTGGTGTATCACCTAGTTTCCTTAAGTTTAGTTTCAGTTTACAGGTTTATTTCTGCATTTTCTTATCTCTTTCCCTGCAAAGTTTAAGTTTGTTTTTGAAGAGTTATAGGTGATTATCCAATAGGAATTAGCCTAGAATACAGAGGTTTCATTTCAATTCATGAATTTCCCACATGCAGAAATGAATCCCATGTTAGGAAAAATTGTTAAACTTCTATAGTTTAACAGGGTGCAAATTTCAGGTCCTAACAGTTTTGGCACGCCCGGTGGGACCAAGAGGTCATAGTTTTCATATTTCTTGTTGGTTCTAATATGCATCCAACAGGTTGCAGACCTTTGAGAGGTCATTTTTTTGCATATCTGGTGAATTTGAGTTCATATCTACTGGTTTTAGGCATATTCAGTGCCTAAAATTGTTGGAATTACTAAAATGATGTACTATGAGGGGAGGGGTGAATCAATACCTCTAAAAATTTGATGTGATTAACCCATTAACCTTTGTGTCATCAGATTTGTATATTCACCTATCTATCTTTTCATCTTTCTTTATGTATGTGAAATCATAACATAAGATCTTTACATGTGTAAACATTCAAGAAACATACATGAAAGTAAATAACACATAACACAAGATATGATATCACAAAAAACTCCTGTTAGGAAGTAAAAACTATGATGGGGATGTCACTCACAAAACTTCACTATCTGTAGATAAGAAGGGAGCCCATTAAGGCATACAATTTGATCACTTTTGATGATCTACCCTGTTAAGAGTATCATAGTGGAGACCTATTAGGATCTACTTCATTTGAAGCTTTAGCAACACCATTAAGTGTGCACTCTGTTAAGAGATTTGTCAAGAACTGTTAAGTCCACCTTCTACTAAAGGATTTTTGATGTGATGCACTTGTTAGAATGCAACTACATTATAAATGTTGATCTGACAGTATATGCAATCTCTAATTGCTGATAACAGATCCTATAAAGCTTACAATGTATATGTAATCACCTTGAGTGATTGAATGATACCTTGTTTCTGCTCGTCGGTAGCCTTGTTTGTGTTCTTGAGAACTGATATGATCTATTTCTGAAATTTTCATGAATTCACTTCTTCTGCTTAGATTCTCTTCGTGGCTACAATCATTTTTCAACTCTTTTTATTACAATGATTGAACATCTATATATACTAGTTTCTAGGTCCATTCTTGATTCACGTTTTTTAATTTAACTCTAGATCCAAGGTTTACAACTTGACCTTGATCTTTAGTTAGTTATGTTTTAGATTTGTTAGGATGCTTTAAAACAATTAAAATATACTTGCTTGACCCTCAAGTAATTATTTTAAACAAATTAAAACTCTATAAATAGAATTACAATGTTTTATCTGACGTGTAAAGTGAGATCCACTATTTGCGGGTTCTGTAACTAACTGTCAGTTCTGATACTCGGGCTTCTCTGTCAGTCTATCAGGTTTCTTTCATTCTTTTGTCTATCGGGCTTCTTCTCCGTCGGTGTCCCTATATTGAACTATTCTTTGGGTTCCTTGCCTTTTCTGCTCTGTTGGCGATGTTCATAAAATAGTACCGTTAGTGATGTCCTTTATGCTTTGTCGTCGGTTCAACACTTGTTAGTGTTTGTCGGGTAATTTTATACTTAGCATTTTCATGACAAGCATTGTCATCTCATCAAGTAAGGCAGTATGTTGTCTGTCGGGTATGCCTATACCGATGATCTTTGCTATGTTTTTCCTTTGCAATACTAATGGAAAAACTTAATGTCATCAATCTCCCCCTTTGACATTAGTATCAAAAACTGATATGTGCAACATACTCCTTTTTTTTCTTTCTTTAGTCATTAAATGACTCCCCTTATGCATATGCCGATAAGTGTAAGTGTATATACATATAATTTCCTTCCCCTTTTTGTTTCCCTTTTTTTTGCTGAGATAGATGGTAGATGTATAGTATAGTGTACATATAATATAAATTTCCTTTCTTCTTTGTACTAATGTAGTATATTGTACATATCACATGCATTCATTCCTCCTTTTTTGATAATAAAGGCAAATGTACTTACAACTTGTCAAAAATGTGAGAGTGTGAAGCTTTGATTTCCTCCATCATCTTCTCCCATTTCTCCTTCAAATTTTCTAGAGCCATGTGCTCAAGTGATATCCTCACATGCATATCATAGATACTATCTACCACAGACATCTCCAGGGTCGAGATCAGATTCCTTGCATCTATAATGTGTTGTTGCAAAGTAGTGAGGTTTGGGAATATGTGAGCCTGCAACTTGGTAACCTCATTCCTAAATTGTGTCTCTGCATCCCATATTTCTTGTCTTAAATTGTTTACCTCTGTGATCTTGTCATGATGCAACTTTATTGCATTTGCATCATAGGTTAAACTTTGTGCACTAGCTGTCAGATCTGAATCTAATTTGGACAACTTTTCACCATTCTCTTTTGTGAAATTGTCAAGTGTGCACATTTGTTGAACTAAGGTAATAGCTTCTACAATCATTGGTTCTAATTGACTTCCTAATTCAGAGAGCTTTACCTTGTTTTCTATCACTTCTTTGCTGATCTTCTCAACTAGTTTGTGTTGATACTTCTTCTCTGCCCGTTCTTCCATTACCTTCTCTGCATCTACACTTTTAGTGGTGATGGCATCGATAAGAACTGCAATTTGTTCCATGACTGATATGTCATTTTCAACTTTTACCTCAGGAACAAGTTGATGTAGTATATCCCTATCTTTTTCAAGTGCTTGGGCTTCCCTATGTGCTTTTCTCATTTTCTCCTGTAGGGATTGTAAGAAGTATGAAAAGAATGAAAATATAAACAAGAAGTAATCCAAGAAAATGAAATTTTAGAAGATTTACCATAAACCAAAGGAGAGAAAGATTTCAAGATCAACCACAAAGCATATGAGAAACTTCAAGAATCCAACAAAGAGCCAAGAGATTTTAGTAAGGGGAAAAGCAAAGAAAACCCCTTTGTGAATAAGAATATGTCAAAAAGCCTAAAGGATGAGAGCAATAAGATCAATACAATAATGAGAGCAATGAGAGATTAAGAGATAGAGGAGAAGATTATTGAAGCAAGTGTGTGAGAGACATCTCTTAAGTAGAGATGAGTGGAGGAGTTTGCATGTAACTCCCTTCTCCTATGGATGCCACATTCATATTGTGTGTGTGACAAA
>MU227649.1:11708477-11725541 GCA_018584345.1 Thuja plicata
TAAGTAGAGATGAGTGGAGGAGTTTGCATGTAACTCCCTTCTCCTATGGATGCCACATTCATATTGTGTGTGTGACAAATGTGTGATTCCTCTTAAGGAGGAATATCTCTTTTCCTTATTAAAGGAATTACAAAATAGTGACATGTCCTCCTACATGGACTAGAGGAAAAATACAAATAAGGATACCTTGGTTTATCCTTTTAATTACATATTTTTAACCAAGGAAAGATTAATGCTAATAGGGATTTTCTTTGACACATCACTCCAAACTTTTGAAGTGTTTTAGCATCTAAAGTTGATGCATCCAACTTGGGTATTTCGATCACCTCATCAAGTGTTATAGCCAAGATATCTTTATTTACTATTTTCTTCTTCTTCTTTTGTTGGGAGATAGACTGGTGAAATACCAGTTGTAGATCTTGAGATTGGATTGATTTGATAGGTGAAGGTCGAGAAGATGAAGATTCTTGTTGCTTCTATTCAGAATCCACCTGTTGGTTGTGTGAAGATGTCTCTTCAGTGGCCTTGGGTGTATCAACAGATTTTTCTTCCTTTTCCTTCATGCTATCATCTTTATTAACTTCTTCACTCTTTTCTTTTTCTTCATCCTTTCTCAATGTTTCATCCTTGTTAGTATCTTCTCCTTTTTCCTTTTCAATAGATAAATTTTTTCTGAGTTTCAGTTGCATCCTTCATCTTTGTGTCTATATCCTTTTGTGTGTCTGATGCATCTTTAATTTCATCATTACCCATGTCCTTGGGTACATTCTCATCTTTCTTAGATGATTTCTCCTTACTAGAGTTAATATCAATAGCTTCTATCAATATTCACATGTTGGTCAGAGTATTGACCTCTATAGTGTCAGTAAGTCTGTCCTATCCATTGGTATCACCTTGTGCAACAGTGACATCTTCATCTTTTTGCACCTCTTCTATAGGTTCTTTTCCTGTAATGTCATTAACGATATTATCCAACCATGTTTCATCATTGTCATCCTCATTTATGTTACCTTTTATTGTCAATTCTTCTTTGGTAACCTTTGCTTCATCATCCAAGTCAATGTGAATTGGGCTAGGTGGAATTTGGCTTTCTTCACTTTGTGTTTTGTCAAGAGCAGTGTCGGGCCATACCTCATTTGCAAATTCAGTATTCTTGTTGCATGTTGTATCACTCTCTTCTCTTTCCAATTCAACTAATGAATCACCTTGTGCATCTTTAATGATGATGTGCTCTTTCTCCAGGCTAGCTTCCTTAGTGGGATTTTTGATTATTTTACACTTCTTAATGCTTTCTTGATCTAGCTCAATTATCTTCCCTTGAAGGAATTTTTATGCTCTCATTTTGGGTGAGAAATCCTTTTCGTATTTTTTCATCATTTCATCTATCTCTTCCTTCTTTGAATCAGAAGGCATAAGAGTAACAAGTACTCTTTCTCTTATCTCTTTTTCTTGATGAAGTGCAAATGTCCATCTTGCAGACAATCTGTCTATTAGCTCCTTGGGTACTTCATATTCCTTGAATTGAAGTGGAACATAAATGTGTTTGCACACTTTAGATATTATATCTTCTTCAATTTTATTTTGATCCTCTAGATCAGTTTTCAACCATTTCCTAATATTAGGATCTGAAATAGATTGTGATTCTGAAATGTTTTTACATATTTCATCAATGGTTTTAGGGATCAAGGGTTCTTTCCCTTTTTGTACTTCTAGGTCAGCTTCATCCATAGCTGAGTCATCTAGAACTTCTTTTGTTCTAACCAACTTCCTCCTTTTGGTTTTTTTCCACTTTGGTGAGACTGGTTTCCTCTTGTAGGTTCTCACTCTCCCTTTCTTCAACGGTGAAGGAGTTGCTTCCTTTATTGTTTGGCTTCTTGTCCTTGAAGAAGCTATTGTCCTTGATTTCTTAGGTGGAAGAGGAGGTGGTGAAACTGACTGTGTAGCCTCTGAATCACTCTTTTCTATATCTTCACTGATGGGTGACTGGCCCTCAGTTTCTTCCTCCTTTCCTTATGTTTCCTCTTCACCTTCTTCGGTAACTGCCAATTTCTTTGTTAAAACCTTTACCATTTTGTTCTTCTTGTTTACAACTTTCTTGATAACAAGTTTTGACTTGATTTTTATTTTGGCTTCTTCATAAGTGCCAAATCTTGTTTACTTGTTTTCCAATGGTTCATTTAATAGTGCCTTGATGCATTTTTTATCTTGTTCTATTTGGATTTCATAATCCAATGGTGATAGCCAAGATTTTCTAGGTACTACTGGTTTGATATAAGTAAAATCAGTATCTACTAGAAAACATATATCATCCTTGTGTTCTTCTATCAAACTCTCTGGTATCCTTGTTCTTGCTTGCATCTTTTCCTTAAATTATTTGAAATATTCATTCATTAAGATATCAAAATCTATACCTAATGATTCTATGTGCTCACATATCTGTATGGTGACTGGTTTGCTTATGTCCCATACTACTTTGCCTATGGAAGGAAAGTATTTTTCAAAGTAAAAGAATATGCACATAATAAGAGAACAAAACTTACAAGTGTTTTTCCTTGATGACCTTATAGTGTGCATGTTCTCCTCAAGTTGATTTAACAATATTTCTAAAATATCCATCTTCTTTCCTTGTTTGATGATCTTGTAGGCTGTGCTCATAGTAGTGCTTGCTATGCTATTCATTCTGTTGGCCTGAAATATTTTGTATCCTACCACACATGCACCAAAATTAAGTTCCTCATTGGTGATTGTGAAGGCATTATATTTTTCCATTAGTAACTTAGAAGAAAAACATGATCTGCACCATTGGTTTACTCTACACTGACAGACAGGGCATAACACTATCCGATGCCAAGGTTACTCGACAAACATTGTTAAGTGTTATCGAATGACAAAAAGGTAAAAAATACCCAACAAGTAACAATAGTGCTACCCAATAGTACAACAAAGAAAGGTACCTAACAAATATAGGGAACTCGATGAACAGTTCATTTAAGGAACGCCGATAGACTGCACGTTCAAACCGACAACCAAGAACTGACAGTCAGTTACATCCCGCAAAAAGTGGATCTGACTTTCCATGTCAGATAAATCACTGAAGTTGTATTTATAACTTATTGATTTTATTTTAAATCCATTATGTGTGGAGGAAGCAACATAATCTTTATTGTTTTAATTCATTTTACTGTTTTAAAACATTCAAAACTAAAGATCAAGGTCAAGTTGTAAACCTTGGATCTGAGAGTTAACATTGTAAATCATGAATTCCAAGATAGGTCAATACTTGTATAAATAGGTGCTCAATTCATTGAGAATTGTTTTTGTTCAATGAAGATAGCAGCCATGAAGAGAAACTAAAGACCAGATAGAGAATTCATGCAGAAGAACACAAACATAATCAAATCAATTTTCAAGAATAGAACATAGGCTACCAACAAGGAGAGAAAAGGTATTCATCAATCACTCAAGGTGATATTATTATTATAAAGGCTTTAATGGATCTGTAAATCAGAAATAGTAGATTGCATACAATCAGGTCAACATTTGTACTCATTCTAACAAGTGTAGTATACTAATGAAATCCTATCAAGAAAGGTGGGCTTAACCGTCCTATTGTAAATCTCATAACTGAGTGTACACTTAAATTAGTGTTGCTAAAGCTCTTAATAGAGTAGATATTAACAGGTCTCCACCTTAATACTCTTAATAGGGTAGATCATCATAATTGATCAAATTGTAAGCCTTAACCAGCTCCCTTCCATACTACAGATAGTGAAGTTTTGTGGGTGTCATCTCCACCGCAGTTTTTACTTTCTAACGAGAGTTTTTTTGCGATACCATATCTTGTGTTATGTGTTTATCAATTTCATGAATGTTTCTATGAATGAATAAAAACTATTAAATACTTTGAACATACAATAGACACATAAGAAAGTATAATAGTAGTGGTTGGTAAATCAGAATTGAACGATTGCTAATGATAAATTGTGTAAGGTGATAAAAGTTTTAGAGGTACCGATTCACCCCTCCCCTCTCAATACTACTTCCCATTAATTCCAACAATTGGTATCAGAGCTGAGTATCTTCTTGAAAATATTAAAGGCTTAAGAGAAAAGATCATACAATGGAGAAGTACAAACTTGATAAGCATATTAAGAACAAAAAGCTTGAGATATAGATGTTATATGAATAGTATAAATAAGAAAGAATCAAGATGAGAGAGCTATTGGATGAAATAAAAGGTATGGCTACCAAGAACAATGAAATAGACTATCAAGAAGAGGAGATTCCAGACTTATTTAAATCTTCAGGATCAAATGCAAGTAATATATCAGATACATCAGAAGAGAACATCACAAATCTAAAGGAGATCAACCTACAGCTAATAGAGAAAATAAAGATGCTACAAATCGGTCAAGAGACCCAGATGGTAAGAAGGATTGATGTGATGAGTTCTGCCAGACAAGCTGAAACATAGAGAACACTTTCTATTGATGATAGAAGGAAGATTTCAGAGAAA
The DNA here is from genome assembly GCA_018584345.1 of Thuja plicata. Lineage (NCBI taxonomy): Eukaryota > Viridiplantae > Streptophyta > Pinopsida > Cupressales > Cupressaceae > Thuja > Thuja plicata. The sequence goes on from MU227649.1 coordinate 11,712,994, forward strand.
CTATAGGAAAAGGAAATGGAAATTCAAAGACATGTTGAGCATCACCATGATCTCACAAATTAGATTATCCTTCTGAGTCAAGAAGCAAACAGAATAAATGTGGAAATCCTTGAGAGAATACAAATTATCGGTGAACTAAGAGAAGAAAATGAAAATATAAAGCATGAGGTTAGAATTCAACAACAACACAATGAGATTATCAGAAAGGATGAAGAAAGCAATAAAAGAATGGATGACTTTCTTGAAGGACAACGAAGAGTCAACAACAACAGTGGTATAGGCTTTACCGAAAATGGAGAATCATCAAATCCAAAGAATGTCTACGAAAATCCAAGACCAAGGAAGCAAAAATGAAAACACTATGGAAAGCAAGGGCACACATCAAATACATGCAAAGGTAAAATGAAAGGTACTCCTAAATCTACACCCACATCTTCATTCATAGGATTCTGTTATAAATGTAACAAGAAAGGACATAAGGCTTATGAATGCAAGAGCAAGATAGAAAAAAAAAGAAGGAAGCCTACATGGACAAATATTGTCTAACATGTAAGATGAATGGGCACACATCTAAAGGATGCTGGAAAAAGAAAAGGAAAGCATGGAAGCCAAAAGGTAAAGAAGTTCCTTATCAGCCAAAAAGAATCGGTAATCAATATGTATGGGATTACAACACTTGGACAAACTATACATCATGTGATAGATATGGTCACATTGCTACAAAATGCATGAGAGCATGGACCAAAAGGTCTAGAGGTTGGTCAAACCCCAGAATGGCATGCTTACATTGTCATAAAATTGGTCATCTCAAGAAAGATTGCAAAGACAAATTGACAGAAACAAGCACATATCCCAATGGCAACACCATTCAAGATATCCAAAGGGCAAGAGACAAAATGTGGATAAAAGCTTCAAGAAATGATGAAGCTGGACCAAGTAATGCAAATGGTGACACCCCATCCAATGGATCCGGTGACACCACCAACCCCACTTGAGCTAAACAAGTATGGAACTGCACTATACCAAGCTATATTTTGCATCAGTTCCATTATATAAATTGATAGATAATCAAAATATGCATGAACCATAGATGCATACTACTTTACTTGTTACTAATCTAAGAATGCAACACCGTCAATAAAAAATTACCAAAAATCATCGGTGAAAACAATAATGAGTTGTTTACGCTTACTGGGAATTGTCGGTCCTCTAAGTAAATATGGTAAACTGCCAATATAACCCGATGACCGTCGGTAAAAAGGCAAAGTTCATAAGTAGTCGTGAAAGAACACCGATATTCGTCATTAAATTCAAAGTGTTTAAAAAACTACCCCAGGCATCATATCTTCACCGATGATGATTGGAAACATCCTCCTGACGAAACCCGTCTTCTCATCCGATGATTTGCTGAGAATTTATTGCAAAGAGTTAGGTCAAAAAGTCTATAAATAGTCGACGGGACAACTTCATTTCTCACCCGCGATTTGAAGAGAAAGTGGAGCGACATTAAAGTGATTAAAGAGTAGAGAGAAGAAGCATCTATAGATCAATTCAGCACACAAAGAATAGATTCCTCATCACCATTGTGAATCAAAGTAAGTACCAAAGACACTGAAAGATCTCTGTTACTGTTTTGTCAAGAAAAGCCCTAATTTCAAGAAAACCCTAAGTACTTGAAAAACAATGGCAACCACATCCAGAACTGCTAATTTGAAGAATGAAAAGAAGAATGTGGTGAAACTAATCAAGAATAGAACATGTGTAGAACCTAAATACAAGATCTGTCCAAAAATTGCATCGAAACCCGATGAAGCTGATGCATTTTCAAAAATCCTACCTAGGGTTTTGCTCATAGAAGACATTAGGTCTTACATTCACTGCAAGATCGTAGAGATAGGTGATCTAGAAATGGATGAAGCTTATAAGAATCTATGTGATGCCAAAGGAAAACTGAAAGAAGAACAAAAGCACTTGGAGGTCAAAGGGTTAACCAATGCCGTACATTTCCTAAGGGAATTCAAGACAGAATGGATTAAGTTAGTCTTGAGCAGGATGCATGAAAACAAACTATGGCTAGACCAACCCAAGAAAATAACAAATAATGTTCTTCATGTTGTCACTGGTTATTCAATAATCGACAAGCGTAGGGAACACAAGCATCCATCCATGAAAGAAGTTACAAAACTCACCAATGCGGAAGGAGACAACAGAGGTCTCAAAGTAAACACAATCACCGACGAAGAGTTAAGATTTGGTGCATGTGTTATTGGTTATAAAAATTCTTAGGCTAGCCAAATGAACAACATTTCTGCAAAAACAGTAAGCACAACTTACAAGATTGTAACAAAAGGAATTCAGATGGATCTATGTGAGATCCTATTGAAACAAATTGATGAAAACATGATCAAAATCAGATCTACAAAGAGCAACACATGTAAGTTTGGATCACTTATCATGTGTATATTTTTCTATTTTCAAGAATACTTTCCTTCAGTAGGAAAAGTTGTATGGAACTCTACCAAACCGATAACCCAACAGATTAGTGAACTGATTAAGTCACTAGGAGACAACTTTGAGTTTGTCATGTCTGCATACTTCCTTGAGTTCAAGGAAAAGATGATGGAAAGAACTAGGATTCCTGAGTAACTAGTTGAAAAACACAAAGATGAGATAGTTTCATGGTAGACACAAACTTCACGCATATCAAACCAGTTGTACCAAGAACATCTTGGTTATCATCATTAGACTATGAGATCAATATTGATCTAGCTACAAGTGCAATTGAGGCACTACTCAATGAGCCCATTGATAAGAAACAACCAAGGTTTGGAACATATGAGGAGGCCAAATATAAGATAAAATATGGCCTATAAGTCAAGAATACTATAAACAAGAAATCTATAAAATGATTAAGAATCTCAAGAAGATTCTATCGGTCTCAGAAGAAAAGCAGGATCAACAAGAGGAAACTGATGAACAGGGTACCATCAGTAAATAGGTAGAAAAAAATAAATCAGATACACAGGCTACTAAATCTAATACACCTCCATCTCCACCTCCTACAAAGAAGAAAAGAACACAAAGTCAAACTGCTGCTACCGATACCACTCCACTTAAGCAAGGTCAAGTAAGGACCTATATAAGGAAGCATCCAGCAAAAATAACAAGACAACAACCTATCAAAACCACACCACTAAAGAAGAGAAAAAGGTTTGTTAGGAAACAGGCTGACTCAGACAACACCAAAGATGATGAAATAGATGTAGTAAAGAAGAACTTCAGAAACCAAACGGTAGATGAAGCTGCCAAATCTATTACCACCCATGGCACAATGACTGATAAAAAGATCAGGCAATGGGATACACTAAATCCAGAGGATCAAAATAAAATACAAGAAGTAGTCATAAAATCAATGATTAAAAACAAGTATGTCCCTGTTGAATTTGTAAATCAAATACCTGAAGAGCTAGGTAAAAGGATATACCAACAGTGGTCATATGCCTTGAAAATAGAAAGATAAGCAAGAGAGAGAGTTCTTGTGAGATTGATGCCTTCTGAATCCAAATTTGAAGAGATACAAGAAGTACTAAAGAAGCACTCAAGTAAATTTGTAGCCAATATAAGGGCTTAGAAAGTACTAGAGAACAAGTTTATAGAACTGGATTCAATGATAGAAACAAAATGGAGACATCTCCTAGATCTATCGACAGAGTCAACAAGTGTTGAGAAGAAATTACTTCTCACAAACACACCTCACAAAGAGGAGGAGACATATTATGCAAGTCCTCAACATATTTCTCTAGACAATCAAGAAAGTGATGATGAGCCTATTAACTTAGATACATGCATGGATGATAAATCCAAGATATCACTCACTATGATTTTGACAATGTTCCAAAGAAGATAGATGATGTGACATTTATCACACTTAAGGATCAACAAATCCATCAAGTACTAAAGACATCAGATGGAAAGATAGTTGACATTGCTGATGAACAAATGCAGGACACATCATTCATGCACCCAATAGTGTAAGACCCTACACAAAATATACAAAATGATGATGATGTCACTGTTGACAAGGCACCAACTGATGAGAAGGACACCAATACTGGCAAAGCCCAAGCAGAAACTCAAAGTAACATGCCTGTCCTAATGAAGGCAATAAACACACTAGAGGGTAATGAGGGATCAAATGAAAAGGAATCAAGCACACCCAAAGACAAGGGTGATGAAGAAGCCAAAGGGAAAACATATACTACTGCAGAGCAAGCTGCCACTAATGATCAAAAGAATGCATCTACTGATCAGAATAAAGAAAACACTCAAAAGGAAATAGGGGACAAGCCTTCAGAGAAAGGTGAAGAAGGAAAGAAGGATGAGATTGAAAAGAAATCTAGAGCACATTCTATAGAAACACCCAAGGTTAATGAAGAGATGTCTTCACATAACTGACAAGTGCCCATAGAGAAGAAAACACTAGATGCATCATTGACAAAACCTTCCCCAAGCAATTCAGAGTGAACAAATGAACTAGCTATAGTAGTTCATACATCTGCATCCCCTCAAATCTCAAAGAAGAAGAAAGGAAAGAATAAAAATCCAGTAACTCTGGATGAAATCATTGAGATTCTAGTTTGTGATCCAATAACATTGGATCCGATAACATTGAAAAAATATGCAAAGCTCTGTGAGAGAAAATCCATTCAAGACAAGATGAAGAGAGTGGAAAAAGAGGCCAAGGTACTAGAAGTAGCAAGGGAGATACTTCAAAAAATTGTACCAAACATAGATATTGATCAACAAGCCCCAATTATTGATCAAATGGTCATACTAATAGATCCAATAACATCTTAGAATACCGATGCTGAGAAGACAATGGAAGAGAGACTTGAACAAAATTATGAATTCAAGCTCGCTGAGAAGATAAGCCAAGAAGTTGCACTAAAAAAGGTCAAGCTATCAGAATTGGTAAGTACAATTGATCCAATTTTATCAAAAGTTGTTACCTTAATCAAGAAATTGTGCACTTTAGATCAACTCACTAAGGAGTATACCAACAAGATAGAAAAAATAGATGTTGATCTTCAGTCCAGTGCACAAAATCTAGCCAACACAAAAGAAGCACTTAAATTGCAAAATCAGCAAATCATACAGGCTAGGAAACAGAGACAGGATATTCAGTTTGTAGAGATGAAGTACATAGATGAGGCAAATGAGCTCCAAGTTAAGCTCTTACTAACACTTACACTCCTACAACAAAATATGACACAGGCAAGTACTCTAATTGCCACCCCTAAAATGTCTGTACTAGACAACATTTATGATATGCACGCCAGACTAGAGCTGCAACACATGGCCCTAGAACTGTTGAAAGAACATTAGGAGAAACTAATGGAAGATATCAAAATTACCCATTCTAAAATATTTGACACATTGTAAGTTACACATTTTTGTCACAATTTTGACATATTGTAAGTTGCACGTTTTTGTCATCGGTATCAAAGAAAGGGGGAATTTGATATGTACATCACCTCAGTTAAAGGAGGAAATCATATGTATAGTAGAAGAAAGGGGAAATAATGTACACTCAGAGAATAAATAGTATACATGTACATATACATACACTATATCGATGGACATAGTAAGGGGGAGTCATATTATGGCGAGGATATAAACATGGTGTAATAATTTTAGTATTATGCATATATCAGTTTTTGATACTAATGTCAAAGGGGGAGATTGAAGGAATTATATTTTTCCATTAGTATACTTAGAATAAAAATATGATCTGCACCATCGGTTTACTCTACACTGACAAACAGGGCACAATACTATCTAATGTCAAGGTTACCCGAAAAACACTGTTAAGTGTTACCCGATGAAAAAAACGTAAATGATACCCGACAAGTAACAACAATGCTACTCGACAGTACAAAAAAGAGAGGTACCCAACAGATATAGGGAACCCAATGAATAGTTCAGTCAAGGAATGCCGACAGACTACAAGTTCAAACCGACAACCAAGAACCAACAGCCAGTTACATCCCGTAAAAAGTGGATATGACTTTCCACATCAGATAAATCACTGAAGTTGTATTTATAACATCTTGATTTTCTTTTAAATCCATTATGTGTGGAGGAAGCAACATAATCTTTATTGTTTTAATTCATTTTACTATTTTAAAATATGCAAAACTAAAGATCAATGTCAAGTTGTAAACCTTGGATCTGAGAGTTAACATTGTAAATCATGAATTCCAAGATAGGTCAATACTTATATAAATAGGTTCTCAATCCATTGAGAATTGTTGTTATTCAATGAAGATAGTAGCCATGAAGAGCAACTAAAGACTAGATAGAGAATTCATGCAGAAGAACACAAACAAAATCAAATTAGTTTTCAAGAACAGAACAGAGGCTACCGACAAGCAGAGAAAAGGTATTCATCAATCACTCAAGGTGATATTATTATTGTAAATGATTTAATGGATCTATAAATCAGAAATAGTAGATTGCATACAGTCAGGTCAACATTTGCACTCATTCTAACAAGTGTATTACACTAATGAAATCCTTTCAAGAAAGGTGGGCTTAACCGTCCTATTGTAAATCTCATAACTGAGTGCACACTTAAATCAGTGTTCCTAAAGCTCTTAATAGAGTATATCTTAATATTTCTCCACCTTAATACTCTTAATAGGGTAGATCATCAGAAGTGATCAAATTGTAAGCCTTAACCGGCTCCCTTCCATTCTGCAGATAGTGAAGTTTTGTGGGTGCCATCCCCACCACAGTTTTTACTTCCTAACAAGAGTTTTCTATGATACCATATTTTGTGTTATGTGTTTGTCAATTTCATGAATGTATCTATGAATGAATAAAAACTATTAAAGATTGTGTACAAACAATAGACACAAGCAAGTATAACAGTAATGGTTGGTAAATCAGAATTGAACGATTGCTAATGATAAATTGTGTGAGGTGATAAAAGTTTTAGAGGTACTGATTCACCCCTCCCCTCTCAGTACTACTTCCCATTAATTCCAACAGATGGTGTTAACCTTGAGACCTTTATTATCTGATTTTGCACCTGTTAAATCTTCTACTTCCTTTTTGGATGGGTGCTTGTGAGCTTTTGGCTTGTAAGTTGTGGGATATCCAGTAACCACATGAATAACATGTTTTTTATTCATTTGGGCTCATCAAGCCACAATGTCTAGTTATGCATTCTATTAAGAACTATTCGTATCCATTCGAACTTAAAAACCCTATGAAATTGTAATGCATTTGTCAGACCTTTCACGTAAAAATGCTTGTGCTCTTCTTTCAGGTTTCCAGTGTCATCACATAGTGCCTTATAGGACTTATCTAGGTCTAGATCTCCTATTTCTGAGATCTTATAATGTATATAGGACCTTACGTCCTCTACCAGCAAAACCCTAGGTGGGATTCTAGAGAATGCTCTAGAATCATCAGGTTGCGATGTAATTTTTGGGTGTAACTTGTATTTAGGTTCAACACAAGTACTATTTCTAATAAGATTAATCATTTTCTTCTTATCCTCTTTCAATTTTTCTGTTCTTGAAGTAGATTCCATCATATTTTGAAATTTAGGGCTTTTCATAATTTAAACACAGTGCGGTCGATGATTGTAGGTTCTTACTAAATCTTTGTTATCACTTGTGAATCTATTAGGTTGTGTTTGAATCTTGCTGAGGTCACACTTCAATCTATTCTTCAATCACTCTTCTTAGCTCTACTTCATTTCTCAAAAATCATAGGTGCGAAATGAGCTCTTCCATCATGAGTTTATAACCTTTTGTGCCCTAAGTTGTCAATAATGCCCAAGAACTCGTCGATGTACAAAGACTGAGTTCATCAGTTGAGGCATAAATTGTTAGAATGAATTTAGAATAACTAAGAGGGGAGGGGTGAATCAGTTATCCTTAGGTCTAGATGTAGCAAACAAAAACTTTTTGTATTTCAGATCTACTCGGCAGCAGTAGCATAAGTCAATAACTTTAATCATGCAGTTTACTGTCTATTGAGATTAGCTTGTAGAAACATAATAGTAAAACAAACCATAAGCATTCATACAAGTTGACACAAGTATTTAACATGGAAACCCAATATGGGAAAAACCACCAGTAACATGCTACCAAGTTTTCACTCTTCTGAAGTGATGCCTTGTGAGGAGTCAACCCTGTTAAAGGTTACAATAACACGCTGCTAGGTGTGACCTGGTTAAAGGATTTAATCACCCTGTCAGAAGTGGCCTTGTTAGAGGACATAGAACATTCCACTTGAATGTCACCTTGTTAGAGGATTTATACAAATGACTATTAAGTTAACCTTGTTAAAGGATTTTAACTGATACAATGGTTAGAAAGTAATCAGTAGTTGGATACATACAACTTACTTTTCAAATTCAAATCTAATTATAGCTTTGATGTTAACTTACTAGATAGCCTGCATTATCATTTCAACCTTCTGATCTTCTTGGAAATCCGTCAAGCAATCACACATGCAAATCTTTGCTTCTATATTCAGCCTTCTCTACTAGATCATGCTAAACAGTAAATCAACTATGCAACTCTTTTGCATTCACATCCACTTAACATTCAGAAGCACACTTCTTGCATACTAAATGAGTAACCCCTTGAGGTTATCATATACCTCTCTATCTAGGTTAGATAAATCTTTTGCTTCTTAAACAAGATCATAAATATTAGGTTAGGTCAGATCCAACAGATCATTTCATCTTTGCATTACATTTACTTATCCAAAGTAGTCTCTAATTAAATCTTGAAACCATGCATTAATTATGGTTACCCACACATTAAATGACATGGATCAATCTTTAATTAACATTACATATCCCAATAAAATTAACTAAGTCAGCTAGAGATCTCAAATCTCATCATTAATCCAATTAGTGTAAGTCGGCCAACATCACTGTTTCCACTCAACAATTTCAATGGTGCTCGGCGTTGAACAACTTTTCTCGTCACAAGCAACTTCGCTTGGCAGAAGAAACTTTGCTTGGCACAAGCAACTTTGCTCGGCATAAGCGACTTTGCTTGGCATAGAACAACCAGAAAAACTACCTTTGAAAGATAAACAACTAATTACTTTGCCAAAGTGCCAACTGATCAAGTACCCTTTTAATTTCCTTAACTCAACCATTCACTTGGTCTTCTTGTTAAATCTTCTTCACCATCAGTAGATATGGTACTCAAATAGATAACAATAGTCTCACCAGTAAAGGTTTGATAGCAATGACAAAATAACAATTGCTTGCATTGTCACTTTCCAACAATCTCCCTCTTTTGCATTGATGGCAACATAAAATATTAAAACAATGATTTAACAAGCATAGTTACCAACCAATCCAAAAATTCACCTGTGTTCCTTGATATGAAAAAATATTCATTAATGTCTTTAGCTTCATTCTGATTCTCATCTGTAAAACATTTCTCCCTCTGTGTCTGTAATCACACTATAATCATCTGCATCTAATCATCTGTAGACTCCCTCTGAGTAGATAATCACTTCAATGTTTTCAATAGTAACTTTTGCCTCTATGTAATCTTTCCCTCTTGGTAATCTCTTATTCTAGGAAATCTCTCCCTCTTTATAGGTAATCTTTCCCTCTTTGACAACAATGCCAAAGATGTCAATATCATTATCATGTAGATCTTCAGTATCATGCTGATCCTATCATCTTGATTATGACTAATTTCCTTTTTTTTCCTTGTCCAACTTCACAACTTTAGCCAACATCCTAAAGTGTGACTAACTATGCATCAATGTGTCAAGTATTCTGAATGAAATATTTGATGCAAAAGTACCACACAGAACTTAATTAGCTTCAGTTAGGGGAATCACTCCCATTTTACCTCGTAGATACTCATGAGCATCCTTGGGTAGTACTTTTGTGAATATGTCTACTAATTGTTCTTTAGTGTTCACATAATCCAGTCTCACTTCTTTATTCTGAACTAGATCCCTCAAGTAATGATAATTTATAGCTATATGCTTTGTCTTTGAGTGCATAACAGGATTTTTAGAAATATTAATAGAACTTATGTTATCACAATATATGACAACTGGGTCAGTGATTTCTTCCTTCATACCTTTCAGTAGTATCTTCAACCACACAATGTTAGAATAGTTAACTGATGCTGCCACATACTCGACTTTAGCTATAGATTGTGAGGTGCAGTTCTATTTCTTGCTTGTCCAGGAGATCAATCTCTTTCCTAAAAGAAATGCTCCACCAGTAGTGCTTTTCCTATCATCAACATTTCTAGCCCAGTCAGAGTCAGTGTAAACTCTGAGTTCAAACTTGTCATTCTTTTTGTAGTATAGACCATAGTCATCAGTTCCTTTCAAATATCTTAGAAGCCTTTTTACTTCCATCATGTGAGTTTCCTTGGGGTTAGAAAAAAACCTTGCAACAATTCCAACAGCTAGGGAAATATCAGGTCTACTGTGTACAGCATATTGTAGTTTACTAATCATTGATCTGTAGAGTGTTTGGTTCACTTCTTTTGTGTCATCATCTTTTGTCAACTTCTATCCAATAGCCATGGGTGTACTCACTGGTTTGGACTCTTCCATTCCAAAAGTTTTCAGTATCTCTTTGATATATTTAGATTGAGTGATATAGATACCATTCTTCATTTGATAAATTTGTAAGCCAACAAAGAATTTTATTTCACCAAACATAGACATCTCAAACTTAGTTTGCATCTTTGTTGCAAAGTTTTGACATAACACATCTTGTCCACTAAATATGATGTCATCTACAAAAATTTCAGCTAATAATGTACCTTTTATTTGCTCTATCTTTAAGTACAGGTTGTTGTTGTCATTGGTTCTTGCAAATCCAATCTTGATCAGATAACTGTGCAATCTCTCATACCATGCTCTTGGCGCTTGCTTCAATCCATATAATGCTTTGTGCAATCTGCAAACCATATTTCTTTTGTTTGGGTCTATAAAACCATCAGCTTGCTCAATATATACTTCTTCCAAGATTCCATTGAGAAATGTAGATTTCACATCCATCTGATAAACTTTGAATCCTTTATAGGCTGCATATGCAAGTAAGGTTCTGACACCTTCAAATCTTGCAACTGGGGCGAAGGTTTCACCAGTCAATTCCTTCCTCCTGTGCATAAACCTTGCCTACCAATCTAGCTTTGTTTCTTGTCACATCTCCATGTTCATTCAGTTTGTTCCTAAATACCCATTTTGTACCAATTACATTTTTATCCTTCGGCCTAGGTACAAGTGTCCAAATTTTTTTCTTCTCAATCTATTCAATTTCCTCATTCATTGCCTATATCCAATCTTCATTTTCTAAAGGATCTTTCACTATTTTGGGCTCAAATTCACATAATAGACATGTGTCATTTTTCAACTTACTTCATGTCATAACATCAGAATCCTTTGATCCAATGATTTGATCAGAATTGTGATTTATTCTCACATATTTTGCTAGAGTAGGCTCAGTCCTTGTTGTAGTTTCATTGTCTGTATTCAGTTCTGGTTGATTTTGTGACTCAGCATCTCCATCAGATAGCTCAGCATTCACTTGCAGTTGCTTGGAAAATCCACTCTGTGACTCGGTAGGTGCATGCTATTGTTCAACAGTAGTCTTAGGTAGTGAATTAGAATCTTCCTCATCCAGATATATGAATGATCTATAGCTTTCAGGCTCTTGTGTACTTTTAGCTTCATTTCTCTCTGCAAACTCATCAATTCTTACATTTGCACTTTCAACAATTTTTTTAGTATTAGAATTCAAACATTTGTACGCTTTGTTTTTCATTGAATAATCAAGGAATATGCCTTCTTCACCTTTAGCATCTAGTTTTCCATTTCTGTTGTCCTTCAGTATAAAAAATTTTCTTCCAAATACTTTAAAATACTTTACACTAGGTGCATAACCATACCAAAGTTCATAAGGTGTAGCATTTGTACCTTTCTTGACTTGAACTCTATTCAGTGTATAGACTATAGTACTTACAGCTTCTTTCCAATATTTTTGTGCAACATTTTTCTCCATCATTAGTGTTCTTGCATAGTCCATGATAGATCTATTTCTTCATTCAGAAATACCATTTTGTGGAGGAGTCTTGGGTGCAGACATCTGTCTCTTTATGCCTTGGTCATTGCAAAACCTGTTAAACTCATTAGAAATAAACTCTCCACCTCAGTCATATCTTAAGCATTTCAAACTTTTGCCTGTCTCCTTTTCAAATTTAGCTAAGTACCATTTAAATAATTGGAATGCATCAGATTTTTCCTTGAGAAACATTACATTCATCATCCTTGAATAATCATCAATAAATAGAATAAAATATCTAGCACCACAGTAGCTTCTTTCTCCAATGGGACCATAGAGTTAAGTATGGACTAATTCCAAAATTTCCTCTGATATATGTGTTTTACTCTTGAAACTAGACTTAGTCATCTTTCCTAGTTGACATTGTTTACACATAGCATTCTCAGGTTTCTTTAACTTAGGTAGCCCT
>MU227649.1:11725704-11749195 GCA_018584345.1 Thuja plicata
GAATCATAGATCTTTGCTTTTCTGTGATGGAATTCAACTTTGTAACCAGAAGTGTTCAGCTGTGCAACACTCAACAAATTATATTTAAGATCATCAACCCAATACACATCATCACATCTGATTTTGTTAGTTAGGTTAATCAATCCTTTGCCTTTGATACGACATGGTGCATCATTACCAAATTTTACATATCCTCCTTTGCATTGGTTTAGGTTTTTAAACTTATCTTTGTCACCAGTCATATGATGGGAACAAGCATTGTCAATGATCCAATGATCACTCTTGCTCATATAAGAGATTAATGCAATTTTCTCATCATCATCAGTATCTTCTTTCATTGCAACATATACAACTTCTATATCATTGTCATTGTCAGAAGTTTCTTCAGCAATATAAAAAGATTTCTTACCTTTGTTTTTGTAGTCCTTATATTTCCTAAAGTCTCAGTCATCCTTTCTATCTTTGTATTCCTTGTATTTGTTGTCCCTTCTTTCATCTTTTTCATTTTTGTCAGGACATCTAGCAGCTATATGACCAACTTTGTTGCATGAAAAACAAATAATAGGAAGTTTACCTTTGTATTTTCCTTTTCCTCTGGAAATCCTTTTTGCCATAAGTGCTTCAAGTTCTTCAAGATCATCATCAGAAGTGTCACTATCACTCTCCACATGTTTCTTTTCTTTCTTAGATTTATTGAGAACCAGTTGTGATCTAAAAGCAGAATCAATCCCTTGTGGATTATAGTTATCATAATTTGACATTTCAAATGCAGTGAGTCTGCCTATCAAATTTTCCAGATTTAGATTATTGTTAGGAGTACATCTCAATTCTTGGATTGTAGAAACTCTAATAGCATATACAGGAAGTAAATTTCTCAGTACCTTGCTCATAATAGTGTTCTCATCAATTGTTCCATTAGCCCCTCTAATGGCATTTGCAACTTATTTTACTCTACCATAGTACTGAATAAAATTTTCACCTTCTTGCATTTTCATCTCATCAAACTTACCTCTTAGAATTTTTGATTTAGCTCTCATCACATTTGTGTCTCCACCATAGACAGTTGCAAGTTTGGCCCACATTTGCTTTGCATTTATGCAGCTCTTTATATCATCAAACTCTAAATAGTTCAATGAGGAGGTGATCTCCAACATTGCTTGATTGTGCTCTTGCTTTTCTTTTAGTTATGCAACTATGAGAGGAGTAGTAGGTGGTACATACACATTTTCAATAAGTCTCTTAGCATCATCTCCAATACCAGCCAAATGCAGTTTCATCAAACTCTGCCATGCAGGGAAGTTATCTTTGTTCATCTTAGGAACCTCCTTCTTATACATCTTGATCTTTTCGCTCCAAGTACCTTCAAATTTTTTTTAGGAGACCAAAGCTCTGATACCAATTGTTAGAATGAATTTAAAATAACTAAGAGGGGAGGGGTGAATCAGTTATCCTCAGGTCTAGATGTAGCAAATGAAAACTTTCTATATTTTAGATCTACTCGGCAGCAGTAGCATAAGTCAACAACTTTAATCATGCAGTTTACTATCTATTGAGATTAGCATGTAGAAACATAACAGTAAAACAAAACATAATAATTCATACAAGTTGACACAAGTATTTAACGTGGAAACCCAATATGGGAAAAACCACCAGTAACATGCTACCAATTTTGCACTCTTCTAAAGTGATGCCCTGTGAGGAGCCAACCCTGTTAAAGGTTACAGTAACACACTGCTAGGTGTGACCTGGTTAAAGGATTTAATCACCCTGTTAGGAGTGGCCTTGTTAGAGGACTTAGAACATTCCACTTGAATGTCACCTTGTTAGAGGATTTATACAAATGACTGTTAAGTTAACCTTGTTAAAGGATTTTAACTGATACAATGGTTAGAAAGTAATCAATAGTTGTGATCTGATACATACAACTTACTTTGCAAATTCAGATCCGATTACAGCTATGATGTTAACTTACTAGATAGCCTACATTATCATTTCAACCTTGTGATCTGCTTGGAAATACGTGAAGCAATCACACATGCAACTCTCCACTTCTGTATTCAACCTTCTCTGCTAGATCATGCTAAATAGTAAATCAACTATGCAACTCTTTTGCATTCACATCCACTTCACATTCAGCAGCACACTTCTTGCATACTAAATTAATAACCCCTTGAGGTTATCATATACCTCTCTATCTAGGTTATATAAATCTTTTTCCGCTTAAACAAGATCGTAGATCTTAGGTTAGGTTAGATCCAATAGATCATTCCATCTTTGCATTACATTTACTTCTCCAAAGTACTCTCTAATTAAATCTTGAAACCATGCATTAATTACAGTTACCCATACATTAAATGACATGGATCAATCTTTAATTAACATTACATTTTCCAATAAAATTAACTAAGTTAGCCAGAGATCTCAAATCTCATCATTAATTCAATTACTGTAAGTCGGCCAACATCACTGTTTCCACTTAGCAATTTCAATGGTGCTCAGCATTGAACAACTTTTCTCATCACAAGAAACTTCGCTCAGCACAAGAAACTTTTCTCAGCACAAGCAACTTTGCTCAGCAAAAGAAACTTTGCTCGGCACAGAGCAGCCAGAAAAACTATCTTTGAAAGATAAAAAACTAATTACTTTGCCAGAGTTCCAACTGATCAAGTACCCTTTTAATTGCCTTAACTCAACCATTTACTTGGTCTTCTTGTTAAATCTTCTTCACCATCAGTAGATATGGTACTCAAACATATAACAATAGTCTCACCAGTAAAGGTTTGACAACAATGACAAAATAACAATTGCTTGCATTGTCACTTTCCAACATAAATAACATCGTCGGTGTAGGTGCAAAGTTTTGGGGTAGCTAGCAACTTTGGTGATTTCACCGATGATTGTTGGTAAGATGGTGACAACAACCTCTGTCGACTCAAAGAACACTGATGTCTTTCGGTTACACTTAGCGACTTGGCTTTTGTGTAATGCCCGATACATTTCGGTTAGTAGTGTCAACTTTACTGTGTGTGTTCACTGATGCTTATTGGTACCCATTTACTAATGGAATTGTTTTTCAATAATATTACAAGTAACAATATAGTGCACCTTCAATAATGCTAATTTTGTCAATATGATCAATGTGTAATGGAACTGATGCATAATATAACTTATCATAATGCAGTTTCATACTCACTTGTGCAACTTAATTGGAAATAGTGATGCCACCAGATCCATTGGATGGGGTGTCATCATTTTCATTTCTTGTTCCAGAACCTTCAGTGTTTGTATCTTTTCTCCACATCTTGTTTCTCATCTTCTTGCTATCATCAATGGTGTTTCCATTGGGATAAGTACTTGTTTTTGTCAGTCAGTCTTTGCAATATTTTATCACATGTCCAACCTTATGACAATGTAAACATGCCATACCTAGATTGGTCCATCCTCTTGGTCTTATAGTCCATTTTCTCATATAGTTGGTAGAAATATGACCGTACTTTCCACATGTTGTGTAGTTTAACCATGTGTTATAGTCCCAAACATATGAGTTACCAATTCTTGTCAGTTTATAGTCATTATCAGGTTCATTTGGTGTCCATGCTTTCTTGTTCTTTTTCCAGCACTCCTGATGTGTATGTCCATTCATTTTGCAGGTAGGGCAGTACTTGTCCATGTAGGTTTCCTTCTTTGGATTTTTCACCTTGGATCTGCATTCATGTGCCTTGTGTCCTTTCTTGTGACGTTTATAACAATTACCAATGAAAGTAGATTGCAATTGAGGAATACCTTTCATTTTGTTTCTGTAAATGTTTGAGGTGTGGCCTTGTTTTTCACAGTGATTGCATGACAACTTCTTGGTTCTTGGAGTTATATAAGCATTCCTTTGATCTGATTGATTAGATGATTCTCCATTTTCAGTGTATCCTAGACCTGTGTAGTTGTTGACTCTTCTTTGTCCATCAAGAAAATCATCCATTCTTTTATTTCTATCTTCAGCTTTCTTGATTAATTCATTGTGTTGATTCTGAATTCTAACTTCATGCTTTAGCTTTTCATTCTCTTCTCTTAGCTCACCGATGATCTATATTCTTTCAATGAGTTCAGTATTTAATCTATTTGCCTCTTGATTCATAAGAATAATCTGATTGGTAATCTCATGGTGATGATCAGTAAGTCTTTGAATCTCTAATTCTTTTTCTTGTAGCTTCTCTATGATTTTCCTCCTATCATCAATAGCCAATGTTCTCTCTGATTCAACTTTTCTTGTATCATTCATGACATCAATCATTTTTACCATCTAAGTCTCTTGACCGATTTACAGCATCTTGATTTGCTCTGTCAGATGTAGATTGACCTCTTGTAGACTTGTGAACTCTTCTACTGATGTGTCTGATGCTTTTCTTGTTGTTGATTCAGATGAGTTGAAGTAATATGGGATCTCCTATTCTTGATAATATTTTTCATTAAAACTAGATGCCATAATCTTTCTTTCATCAAGCAACTTTCTCATGCTCACTCTCACCTCTTTGTACTGCTCATAGTAAATCTGAATTTGTAACTGCTCATTCTCAATAGTCTTGTCTAGTCTGTACTTTTCCATTGTCTTGATCTTTTCTCTCAAGTCTTTACACTTTTCAATAAAGATACTTAGCTCTGATACCAACTGGTTGAATTACTGAAATGATGTACTGAGAGGGGAGGGGTGAAACAGTACCTCTAAAACTTTTATGTGATTAGCCCATTAACCTTTGTGTCATTAGATTTGTATATTCACCTATCTATCTATTCATCTTTCTTTATGTATGTGAAATCATAACATAATATCTTTACATGTGTAAACATTCAAGAAAAATACATGAAAGTAAATAACACACAACACATGATATGATATCACAGAAAACTCCTGTTAGGAAGTAAAAACTGCGGTGGGGATGTCACCCAAAAAACTTCACTATCTGCAGATAAGAAGGGAGCTGGTTAAGGCTTACAATTTGATCACTTCTAATGATCTACCCTATTAAGAGTATTAGAGTGGAGACCTGTTAGGATCTACTTCATTTGAAGCTTTAGCAATACCGTTAAGTGTGCACTTTGTTAAGAGATTTGTCAAGAACCGTTAAGTCCACCTTCTACTAAAAGATTTCTAATGTGATGCACTTGTTAGAATGTAACTACATTATAAATGTTGATCTGATAGTATATGCAATCTCTAATTGTTGATAATAGATCCTATAAAGATTACAATGTATATGTAATCACATTGAGCGATTTAATGATACCTTGTTTTTTCTCATCGGTAGCCTTGTTTGTGTTCTTGAGAACTGATATGATCTATTTTTGAAATTTGCATGAATTCACTTATGCTTCTTAGATGCTCTTTGTGGGTACAATAAATTTTCAACTCTTTTTATTACAATGATTGAATATCTATATATACTAGTTTCTAGGTCCATTCTTGATTCACGCTTTTCAAGTTAACTCTAGATCCAAGGTTTACAACTTGACCTTGATCTTTAGTTAGTTATGTTTTAGATCCATTAGGATGCTTTAAAATGATTACAATATACTTTCTTGACCCTCAAGTAATGATTTAAAACAAACTAAAACTCTATAAATAGAATTACAATGTTTTATTTGACGTGGAAAGTCAAATCCACTATTTGCGGGTTTTGTAACTAACTGTCAGTTCTGATACTCGGGCTGCTCTGTCAGTCTGTCGGGTTTCTTTCATTCTTTTCTCTATTGGGCTTCTGCTCCATCAGTGTCCCTATATTGAACTTTTCATTGGGTTCCTTGCCTTTTCTACTCTATCAGCGATGTTCATAAAATTGTACCTTTGGTGATGTCCTTTATGCTTTTTCGTCAGTTCAACACTTGTCAGTGTTTGTCAGGTAATTTTATACTTAGCATTTTCATGACAAGCATTGTCATCTCATCGATTAAGGAAGTATGTTGTCTATCGGGTATGCCTATACCGATGATCTCTGCTATGTTTTTCCTTTGCAATACTAATGGAAAAACTTAATGTCATCAAAAATGGATTACCATCCTCCATTTCATGAAATCCTTCCTCCATTCTATGAATATCATTCATCTCAAAACCGTTGTGATATTGTTTTTATGCAATAATTTGAAGGACACAATTCATCTCATGCTTACCACATGCCCACCCAGCAATGAAAAAATACTTATAGTGAACCCTTCCATGTTCAGTATTTTCATCGTCTTCCAAATGTTCATGATTTGCACATATACTTCAAGTATTTTGCATGACCTGACCAAACAGATTGATGACATTAAGAAGAAACAAGAAATAGATTTCCAACAAGAATTGAATTTGCAACAGGAGGAATGGTCATATCAAGCCCATCTACAATAGCAGGAGATGTTAGCTAATCAAGAACAATGCCATAAGAGGTATTTGGTGGAGCAATATAGGCGACAGGAGGAAAGCCTTGCAAAGGAGCTGGAAGTGCAAAAGATTCACCATGAGAAAATGTTAAAGGAACAAAAGAGGAAATGTGAGGAATACTTCCAAAGAAAATTAGCATCTCATGATGAGTTTCATGACAAAGAGCTATGGGAGCACAGAGAGAAAATAAGGTTCATGTTTTCTACAACAGTTAAGTATAGAGAGGCAAGTAAAATCCACTATGAAGAAGCTCAAAAGCATAAGGAAATTTTTGAGCAAGAAACTATATCTGAGCTTTATACCTTTATTCATGAGAACAATGAAATGGTGATAGACATGTTTGATGAGTTTCCTAAGTTTGTTGAAGAGGACAACATACTGGAGCGAGTACCATTCTTAGATTGTAGCCAAGGAGATAAAGAATTGAAGCCCACTCTCATGAAAGAGAATGAATAAGATGTTGAAAATCAAAGGGTAGAAACAACAGTACCAGGACAACAAGAGGATATTCAATATCCTAAAGTTATACTAATTCAAGAAAGCTTCCATAAGGTAAAAATTAGTCTCTTATTGCAAAAACCCAAAAAATACATTCAAGAAGATGCTTTTTGGAATGAAATGGAGCTTTTTTTCTCAAACCTTGATGCAAAATCAATTTCTTTTGAGTTAGAAATACAACAGAAGGTGGATGAGAAAAATGAACCAAAGATGTCTCCATTAAAGCTACATGAACCAAGTGCTTCTGATCAATAAAGTGATGTCACAAAAATTGAACTGTTTCATACAAGTATGATAACTGAGATCAGTTCTAGTCAACTTAACAAGGTAATAGAACCATCTCTGTTTCAGCTTGGTTCACTTATGCAAATTCTTTTTTGCGAGCATAAATTTTTTGAAGAGGCAACTCATCAACTTGGAGTAATATTTCAAGAACCTGAAAGCAAAAAAATGAGCTCCAAGTTCATTCTTTCCAGGGGTTTCTCTATAAGGTACTTAGGAAGAATGGAGGCCAACCAAGAAAAACCAGTCATTTTTGTGTCTAAACACAAGTGTCCAAATGAAGCTGAAGGTGAACTTACAGTTTAGAAAGAAAAATCTCAACTCACTTATCCACCTCTGGACAATAATACAAAGAATATGTCGGTGGAGGTGAGTCAATTTTTTTTTCCTTCAAGAGATAGTTCATCAGTTAGAAAAACAACTATGTGCACTTCAATTATTTTTAGTTGTCCTCATGCATATAATGTATTGTATCTTAAGGAGAAAAGGTAGCTATTTTAACTATCTAGTGAATGGTTTTGTTTGACCAGTTGTTGTACTAGTTAGTTTAGGGTAGGTTAGAAGTTTTCATATTTCCCTATGTGCTTGGCACAATTAGT
This sequence comes from Thuja plicata, assembly GCA_018584345.1. Taxonomy (NCBI): domain Eukaryota; kingdom Viridiplantae; phylum Streptophyta; class Pinopsida; order Cupressales; family Cupressaceae; genus Thuja; species Thuja plicata. Next base: position 11,733,493 of record MU227649.1, read on the forward strand.
TTACAATCTTTTCAGTAGATTCATTTAATAGAATATGTTGGCATAGCATAATCCAATCCTGAGAAGAAGAGACCTATCATGATAAATGGGACATGTATCTCAATTCCTATAGAACATCATAAATATCTTCTACAATAGGCTGCACTAAATCATGTCAGAATACTCTATCAGATATACAACAAGCTATCATGAGATGTCAGTCTAATATGCATCATATATCCATGAATTTCTATGTTCAAGAACACATGGTGCATACTAGAGGACATTATTGTAAATTTTTGTACTTTAGATCAACAGAAAGGTCATCCGTAGTTCATTTAGTTTGTTTTCCCTAAGTGTTTCTTAACACATTCTCAGAGCTCAGTTTGCAGGTTCTCAGTATGGTTCACGCAATGTAATCTTCATAAACTAGCTGAATGTACACCTAGAACTTATGGTAGGGGAGCTTTGGCACTTCACTGCCATAAGCCATAAATCTAAATTCAGTCATTTTAGAGGGGGTTGTCTTTTTAGTCGAGGTTTTCATGCTTCTTTCATGTTTCAGTGATTCTTGTTCCCAATGGATAGCTACAACTAATGGGTTCTATGTCTAGCAGGTAGACATACAACAGAAATTGCCAAAAATGTTACCAAAATTTTCCTATAGGTTTATTTTTGGTAGAACCATTTCAAGAAAAAAAGGTGCATTCCTATTATTCATACATTTTGTATTTTTATGATAAATGCAATAACTTTGAAACTACTTCATGAAATTAATCATTACATTTAATGAAGAAAAGATCATAACATAGAAAGAATATTCTACAAATCTTTTCTAAAAATGTAATATTTTATTCATCAGAGTATTGTTTTGCTCCACACAAGTCGTGAAACTAACTATAAAAGAATTCATCATTTTTTAATTCAAAATATGCATACATGTGTGTAAGGGAAAAATCATAAATGAAAAATAGGGCTATTTATTGCCTGAATGACTAGCTGGTATTTGGTTGGCTCTGATAACTTTCACTCCCGCTATCCCTCATTCGCACTTCTTTGTTGCCTTGCATCCTGAAAGAAAAAAAAAAACATAAGAGGAGGGTTAGATCCAATGGATCCAAGAAATGAATAGTTCTACTTTACATCTATACCCACATGATCATACATACTTTTTTTCTATTCAATATATAGAATGAAATAAAACATGAAAGAGAGTATACAATAAAGAAAATATGCCAGTCCTAGACCTGCAGCATATCCTATCTAAACATGCTAAGATATAGAATATACAAACAGTAAAGAGGCCTATTTCCATAAGCCTTTATACAGAAAAATCTGTCCTTCCTGGCTAAACACAAACTTGTGGTGACTTATGAGGTTCTTAATTATTCATCTTCCTTGTCCTGCCTCTGATAATTTGCTTCCCATTGCTCATAATTGATCTCTGATCTGATTGTGCCTGGGTTATCTCCACCATGGACTGTTGCCTCTTCAATTCTGTTCTCTCTAGTTATAGTGCTTGGAGGGCTGAGATCTTCTAGGGATGTTCTGTTTCCACTGGTTTTAATGTTAGGTACCATGGAAGGTATTACATTAATGGTGGAGAAGCTTTGTATGTCTTTAGGGAACAAAATCATGGCTCCTTCATCTATCAGCCTCTCAAATGTTTCCTAAAAAATCTAGATGGGTGTTGTTTCCTATTTCAGGATGTAAAAATGTGTGAGTTTATGATTAAACTCAGTAAGTACCCTCTTCTTAGATTGGAAAATGTCCTCGTTCCTTTGTCTCCATATGAGCCATAATATTTCAATGGTGAGTGTGAGCCAAAAAAACATTAAGTTTACTTCCAAAATCATCAACATAACCAGCCAAGACTTCATGCCAAGATAGACTGTGGGCTTTCCCCCAACATAATTTATTACCAAAAAAACCATACCATATCTTACTAGCCCAAATACATTCAAAAAACACATGTTCATAAGTTTCATCACAATTGCAGACAGAGAAAAAATGGGATTCTTGACACCATGAGAAATAAAATAACCAATAACATGTTTTTTCAAAAGGAAAATCCATTTAAAGAAAATCTTTTTAGGTTCAACCTAACCATGCCATATCAATTCAAAAACAAGATGTCATTTATTGCAAGACTAGTTCAGACCGCAGGCTTTGTTGATATGGGAAAAGATATTATTTTTTTATTAAGAAGGGAGTAAATATGTTTAGAGGAGGATTTTCCAAATAGGGTGTCATCCATCCATTTGATGTATTCCATATTTTGAGAAGAAGTGATACATTTATTAGGAAACCAATTACCCACTTCTTTTTCAACGAGAGTGTAATTCTTTCTCTGGGAGGTGAGAATATTAAAATTGCTGCTCAATTATTCCCAAGAGAGTATCCTACTATCCTCCAGTACATCACTGATAAGAGATATGCCTTTACTATTCCAATTTTTTTCAGAACAACACTATGTAAAAGCAAGAGGCTTATCTTTGAGGTATACTCCCCATCATAAGGATTTGTCCAACACTGAATAGTGAGGATTCTGCCCAATGGCATGTCTAGAATAGAGAAAAGTTTTGATATGCCTCCATGCCTTCCACAATGCAGAGAAAACTTTAGACCTAGTTACCTTCACCTCAAAGTCACCCATTAGGATGTCAATAAAAGGGACATTGTTCCAAGATTTGCCTCTTTTGATGGTGGCATTACCAATATTATTCTTGACTAGTACTCTCCAGGGTTCATTTCCTGAGACTGCTTTGATAATCCATTTAGAAGCCAACACCATTCCTTGCTTTTTGAGATCTTTAATCCCCAAAACTCCCCATTCCTTAGGAGTGTAGCACCAATTCCAATTGACATTATGTCTTTTCCTATTGCCAATTCCATTTGACCATAATACATCTCTAAGAATTTTTTCCAGCTTGTTGTTTTGATAGTTGCCAAACAACCAAGTAGAAGAAAAGTAGATAGCATGTGATGCTAGTACCTTTTGTATCACTTGTGCCCTGAATGCTAAGGATAAAAAATGGGTTTTCCTCTTTAAATGCTTCTTTTCAATTTTCCTAAAGATCCAGTTCCACATATATTTTAGAGAGGGTTCAATGGAAAAAGGAAAGCCCAGGTATCTGACAATGGCATTAGGAACATACCATTTCCATCCTTTACTGCCAAGCCAAGGAGGAGGGGTGTTATTCCATCAAAGTACAACAGATTTATGAGGGGATATTCTAGCTCTAGAGGCTGTACAAAAAATTTGAATCCTATTCACCACTCTATCAAAGTTTTTCTCAGAGAGCTCCACAAAGAGGGCAGTCTCATTAACAAACAACTCAATGAATTGACTATCATGATTAGGAAGGGAAATATCTTTGATGGGGGGTCCAAATTCAGAGGCTTTCAGAATACAGGTTATTGCATATGCAACAATCACATAGAGTGACGGGGCTAGAGGGCATCCTTGTCTAATAGATCTAGCAAGGGGGATGGGTTCTAAAATATCTCCATTGACTTCTAAAATAGTATTAGATTCCTTAAGAAGTACTTTAACCCATCTACAAAAGAACTCTGAGAATCCCAGTTCTTCTAACATGGCCAAAATGAAGGGCCATTCAATCCTATCATAAGCCTTTTCAAAATCAAGGAGAATCGTAGCAGCATTTTGTTTATTATCTTTGACCTAGTGCATAGCCTCCCAACTAGTAATGAGGTTTTCAAGAATGTACCTACCTTTAATGAAGCCTATTTGTGTGACATAGATGATATCATTAAGTACATGAGAGACCCTTTTTGCTAATATATTGTCTATCACTTTGTATGACATATTTAGTAGTGTAATAGGTCTCCATTTTTTGACTTGGGTTTTGTCACCTTCTTTAGGGAGGAGTTTAATAATACCTCTATTGACATTATTCCCCAAAGTCCCTACATCAAATGCATATCTTTATAATTCAAGGAGTTCAACTGATATCTATTCCTTGTTGACTTTGAAGAATTCAGCAGGTAGGCCATCAATCCCTGGTGATTTCCCATTAGCTAGGGCCCCAATGGCCTCCTCAATTTCTAGAATGGATATTTCCTTGCTTAAACTGCAGTATTTCTCTTTGTTGATTTTTTTGGGGATGATGCTAACGCATTGTGCCATACAAGTGATGTTTCCTTCATTGTGTTCAGAACCGAATAGTTTTTTATATAATTCCACAAAAGTGTCCATAATAGTGTTATTATCACTGCTAAGTCCATCAGTTGTTTTTATACCAGTAATCATTTCTCTGCTCTATTTTTCTCTGATAATGTTAAAAAAATATTTAGTCCCTTTGTCTCCTTTAATCTAGTTGGCCTTGGCCGTAATCTCTTGACCCTGGATTTTGTATTGTTGTATGGCTCTAAGTTTCCCCTTAGTATCAATCAGCTATTTTTCCAAATTAAAATTATCTCCCTTATCTTGTAATTCTTTTTCAATACTGATCAATCTGAAATTGAGCTTATTTTCTTTAAGGTTCCTGTATTTTTCTTCTTTGGTTCCAATGGTTTGGGATGTGTCTCTCCATGCCTCTACAAGCTTATCCCATTTATTAATAGGAGAGGAGTCTGCAGACCTGAATTTTGAGAGGATAGTCACCATCCTCAGTGCTCCCAAATGATCTTCATTTTCAAGTAAGGAAGAATTTAGTTTGAAGAGGTTTCTCTTGGGATGGGATTTAGTCTAAACTGGTGTTCTTTTAAGGGTGATACAGATACTGATGGGGGAGTGGTTATACATGATAGTATGAGAGACAACAACAAGGAGTTGACCTTGATGATATATCATCCCAATGTCAAGTAGCTTGATATAGACTCTATCAAGTCTACAGTAGATCCTAGATTTGTTTCTCTAGTTATTTCACCAAGTAAACCAAATTCCCTCTTCATTACCTTTGAGTCCTTCCATAGGGTCATAGATAGAAAAAATACCTTTTAAACCTGTCCCAAAAGAAATATTCACCGCCTTTCCATCCAAATTTGTCTCCTTCCGCTTTATCCCTAGGAGACTCGATCATGTTGAAGTCCCCAACAAATGTCCAAGTAGCATCAGGTAGGTTGGAGGTCACCCACTCCCAGAGTTTTTCTCTATCTCTATAATCATTGGGGGCATAGATATTGCATATCCCTAACCTTGTGCCATTTTTTTTTAAGATAATCCATAGAGCTTTGTTGCATGGTGATAGTCCATGAGCTATGAGTTTTTCACTCCAGAAGGGACTGATTAGAGTTGCAATACCCCCTTTCTCTCTATCATGATTAGACTATAAGAATTTGGAGCTATCCCAGACAAGCTTAAGTACATTAAAGGCTTGGTATCCAATAACCTTAATATCTTGTAGACAAATTATATCTTTACTATGAATATTGTTACACCATCTTCTTACAATATATTTTCTATCTAGCATTTCCATGCCTCTCACATTCCAACTATTAATATGTATCTTCATCATTGACCAATTAATGGTGTTGTGTTTCTGCATAATCTAGTGAAACATTTAGGGATCTGATTTCCCTTTCCTTTTTTATTCCTATCATTATTTTTTAGGCTATTATTTCTTTCATATGTCTTTATTTTTTTCTTTTTAGAAATGACTTCAATGAACCCCTCTTCCATGCACTCGGGGACAGTAATGAGTTCCTTATTAACATTAGCATCATCAACATTTGTTGAAGGTATGGAGACATCAGAGGCTTACTTCTATCCTAGAGATATCTTGGGTGTGTGGAACTCCTTATGTTTTAAAGCCTCTGCATTTATTCTAGCCAGTGCAATTTGCTGGGCATTTTTGGTACTAGAGTTGTCATCATTAAATTTTTCTCTATGTATGGGGATATATTGGGGAATAGTAGAATTCCTCTCTAGGGTTCCAACAGTGTGCAGGTTAGCATGTCTCACTTAATATTCCTCATCAAAAAGGGGATTGTTAAGAGTAACAAAGGTGTCAGCCTGGGAATCAATAGTGGCTATGGTGATATTGGGGTTAGGTTGGATACCATTATTATTACCAGTCTGAAAGTCTTTTTGGATATTTTTAAGAAGAGGGAAATCCTTCTTGTTGTGGCCATTTAACTTACAATGGAAATATGCACCAATGTCCCCAAGTTTAGAGATCTCCTATTGGAAGGTATCTCCATCAAAATCCACTAGTATTTTGTCCAGGAATGAGATCCCCAGTGAAGTAGCCAAGATAATGCGGGCATTAATGTGTGGGGGAGTGACCTTGGTATCTTCAATTTGTAGAGCAGAGCCTAGAATTTTTAACAACTAAGGTATGAAGGACCAAAATTCTGGCTAGATTCCTTTGAGTTATACCCAAAAGGGAGAGGCATGAGAAATAACATTCTCATGGCTACCTTTGGGAGACTAGGGTAATTCTCTGAACATGGTTTGACCTACGTGCCAAAAAATTTTGTTTAACACCTTTTCTTGCATAGAATGCTTTTTAAAAAACACAATAAACAATCCTCAATGAATCATTCTACAAAAAATTACACCAATACCGAGCTTTTTCCCTATACATTATTTATCCAATCATCTAAGAATTTGCGTGAAGGAAGAAATTTAACATCCATGCATACAAAAAAAACTGCAATGTTTTTAAGCCTAACTTGTTCCTCCTTTATAGCATTTGACATGTCCTCATTTGGTGATAGAGAAAGTGTTTTACCAGTAAGATTAGGGTTCTTACCTTTTTCTCCACCAAGATTGCAGGGACTACCTGGTTTTGCATTGTCTCCATGTCTATTTCCATCAGGGTTGGGATGGTCTCCTCTGTCTCCCACATCCCTTCTATTTGAAAAAATATCAAAGTGTGCATAATCTGGGCACTTGGGTGTCAACCCTTCTAAAACCGTAACCTTGTATGATGGCTTCGATCCTCTAGAGTGACGAGTTCCCTGACCATCCTCATTTCTATTACTAGGATCATTCTGGCTATCCTTAGCATGATTGTTATTTGACTTTTTCTTGTCCTTTGGATGATTATCCTCTTGTCTCACCATGAAATGATTGTCTACGGTATCATTTTCCATACAAGAAACACAAGCCCGGGAAAGGAAATGACTGAACCCTAAATGACACCCGATAGAAACAACATACACAACAAGCCAAACAAGAATGAGAGCACCGACAAAAAGAAAAATAAAGAAACACAAAAAAAAAATCATAAAAAAGAACATAGAGGGTTAGCAAGGTGTGAAGATCTCCAATGCACACGCGGTGGAGAAACCACTTGCAGAGACCTCGACCATCATTTTTTTCTCTAATTGACCTGGTGCATACATACTTCAAAATCAAAATGCATGTTTTATTTTTAACAAGTTTTTTGTATATGCAATAACAAGTGTCTTTTAGTGGCATGTGGAAGTAAATGAGGCTCCCACAAGGGTTTGAGCTCATCATTCCACTAAAAGACAAAAGGCAGCAACCTTAAAGTGTATCAAATCAGTAATCAAAGAAGTCACATAAATAATTCAGAATAGGGTACAAGAGCAATCAAGTTATAGTACTATGTGAAGGAGCATATAATAGCTTATGAGACATGCATTGACTATTAAAAGAGACAAGCATATCAATGTTAAGAAAGATTTATGATTGTGAGAATATCAAGTAAAGAGGATACCAAGGTAGCTCACAACATAAATAAGAATGGAGCATCAGACATCATGTAATAGCAACTAGTATAGAGTTCTTTTCCAAAGTGTTAAAGTATATGCTAGCTATAGAGACCTCTATAGCTATGATGTTTCTAGACATATTCATCTTCACAACAAGACATGCTAGGTAATTAGAAACATGCAATTCTTCAATGAATGTTATAAATACATTATCCAGTGGTGATATATATATTGATTTCCAAACTCATAAAGGAGAAGAGATATGAAAGCAATGATAAATGAAGCTAAAAGTAACATAGGCACTCCACAAGATCAAGTGCAAAGGCATGGTAAGCACCATTTTTGATGCACAAGATAGAAATGAAATTACAATACAGAGCTAATGGAACAATCAAAAATGATGTGGTTGATGTTTGGAGGATATATTCCAATAAAATAATGCTAAAATATCTTGAGGAACATTAGTTCTCTTAGGTGAAGAAAAGAAGTCCTATGCATAAGAGACAGATGCTAAGAATAACATATACAAGGAGAAAATGAGAAATAATGATATGTTTCAACTCCTTTGAACTAGGATGTTATACATAACAATGGAAAAGAAAAATAGTGGTGTATAAATTGATATGACAGTGATCCAAAAGCAGTGCATCCATGGAATCGACATCAATGTGTGGTCAAAGCAATGGTCAATAATGTTTTAAAAGAAAAGTAGATCCAAGGGATTAGAGGCATTGAAGTTTATTAAGGGTCATTGTCTATGCAAGTGAAGGTGTCGTTTCCTCGTAAAAAACAAAAAAGGGGCAGTGAACTTTACCAGACTATCTACAGAGCAGCGATAACGAATTCTAGGCAGCACAATCATAATGGTACTAATGGTGCTAATGGTGCTCCAATAGCAGCCACTTGAAATTTAAAGAAATAGTTATGCCATAACTTGGGTGAAGCTAAATGTAGCAAATGACAGTGGTAATATCAAGTAAATGTCAAGAAATTGTCATGGGATCATAAGGAGCATACATTAATGTAATAGCAGAGGTATGGATCCTGCACATTCATGAATGTGCATGTCTCTTAATTTTCATGGTTTCAAAATGAGTTCCATAATGTGGAAAACAATGTCAAGGTTTTGCTATTTCTGAGGATCTTCATATGTTTTTGAAGGAATTTTTAATGTTTTAGAAGAGTTCATAATTACATTCACTATTTTATGGATGAACGATAGTACTTTTAGGAGTATAGAGGGATTGAATAGTGAGACCTATGGCTTACATGAAGAAAAGGAAAAAAAACCATAGATAGTCATGGCCATGAAAGGAAGAGAGGGTCGAACCCTACAATGAAAAGTGCAAAGCTCGAGTATCAAAGGAAATAGCTTCAACTTAAGTTTTTTCTTTAAGGAAAATGATTATTATTCTAAGTAATAGAGAATTTTCAAAAATCCTTTAAAAAATTAATCAAAAGAAACCATAGGAGGTCACAGTCTTCAAAGAAGTATAGCTCGACATACCTGCAGGCACAAGAAGTTCTATGTGTATCTTTGTGACTAGTCTCTATCAAAATTCTTGCAACAATAACCTCAATTTGATGGCTACAGGAAAAGATGGCAGAGTCCAAAGAACACAATGAAAATGCCAAAGTCACAAAGGTCAGGGGTTCAAACCAATTTTCTCTATCTTTCTTCCCTAGGGTTTCCACCAAGGGTTCTCAAAATCTAAGCAATGATGGTGCAGGTAGAAGAAAACTTGCACATCTTCTCTAATGATGGTAGATTTAGAAACTTGTATGAGGCTTTAAAATGCCAAAAAAATGTCTTCTAACTTCCATCGTGCCCTAGCATATTTCCTATTATAGCGGTGCTCTCAACAGAGAGGGAGAGCAATAGATGTTGAAAAGGTAAATGAAACAATGTTTTTGGATTAGGGTTAAACACCCTAATACTTCTATCGATTGAAAAAAGGTTATGCCTTTGGTCAACTTATTAAATTTTTCCCATGTATTTTTCATAATAGATTTTTGCACAAATATAAATGGTACGTTAATATTTTCTTAATAATACTTGTCACTTGGTAAATATTTTATGTAAAATTCATATTTATTAAGTGATAAATATTATTAGGTAAATATTAATTTAAATGCAAAATATTTTATGAAATTATGTATCTTTTGCATTAATAAAATGTAATTAATATTCATTAAGTTGGTGGTCATTATAAACCACTTAATGAATATTAACTAAAATGCAATTGCGTAGAAGTTGGTACTCATTTGGAGTCAAGGGAGGAGTCAAACTGATTTATGAGTTGTGCCAAGTATTTAGGGAAGTTGGATTTGGTCTTCCAACAAGGAGAGAGTATATAGGGTTGTTTGAGTCTTTTTAGGGGCTAGTTGAGCATTTTTGGGACTCTTTATGATGGGTAATTGAATGGCTGAGACTTTTTCATTTTTCCCATGTGCTTTTGGAGACCTTTGAGGACCTTAAAAATAGCTTTTATTATTGAATCCTACCCCAATGATTCAGGTGCTAGTTTCATGGAGATGTTTCATGTTGAAACATAAATACTTGTACTTGGATCTTTTTCAAGTTAGTTCTGATTATGCAGAAGGAAGGCTTTGTGACATTTTTTTGGTCCTTGGCAGTTTTATGCAGAAAATTGTAACTCAATGTTGGAAGATCAAATACATGTAACAACAATCTGATTTTATGTTATCTGAGTCTCTTGTGGAGCCTTCTTCTCTTTCTATATTTCTGTGTGTATTTTCATGTGATTTGATAAGGATAACTAGTGAATTCTCATCATTGCATGTTATTTTGTCTGACCTAACACCTATTTGCAGAAAAGTATTTTTGCTTGTAGGTTATAGTTTATGTCTTAGGGTGTGAAACTGATATGTGAGGCATCTTTCTTCCTCCTTGGTTAGATTCATGTTTCATACTTTATTAAAAAATATTTATGCAAGCCTATATAGAAAAGATGTGTTTTTGTGTTCATTCAGATAGTATTTAAGAACATTTCTCAATTGTTTCTAGTTGTGCTTTCATGTCATTTTGGTGTATCACCTAGTTTCCTTAAGTTTAGTTTCAGTTTACAGGTTCATTTTTGCAGTTTCTTATCTCTTTCCCTACAAAGTTTAAGTTAGTTTTTGAAGAGTTATAGGTGATTATCCAATAGGAACCAGCCTAGAATCTGGAGGTTTCATGTCAAGTTATGCATTTCCCACATGCAAAAATGAATCCCATGTTAGGAAAAATTGTTAAACTTGTATAGTTTAACAGGGTGCAAATTTCAGGTCTTAACAAGTATCTTTGTTCATATCTTCCAAGACTTTGCTAAAGAAATCAATAGGCTTCTCATATCCTTATGAGTTTTGTTGAGTCAACATTGCAGACATAACATGAGAGCCTCCATAGGCTTAAAGAATGAAGTATTTGCTAAAATAAGGATTTAGCAAGGCAGGAGCCTCTGCTAGAGCCTCTTTAATGGATTGAAAACTAGCCTTCCCTTCTTTTCTCCAATTGAAAACTACATTCTTCTTAAACATAGTTGTCAAAGGCTTAAAAATATCTACAATATTAGGCAAGAAACACCTAACAAAGTTAATCCTTCCTATGAAGGATTGTAAAATCTTCTTTTAATGTGGTAGGGGAAGCTCTAGAATGGTTGCAGTCCTCTCAGGATCTACTATGATACCTTGCTTGGACAAAATATATCCCAATAGCTTCCCTTCATGTATTCAAAGCACACACTTCTTAGGATTGAGGGAGATCCCAAACTCCCTACATCTTTCAAAGATTTTCCTCAGATGTTTGATATGATCTGCTGCATGTTTAGAATAGACAGTGATGTCATCAAGATATACTAGCATAAACTTGTACATGAGTCTCTTGAAAGCCATATCCATAGCCTTTTGAAAAGTGGAACCTGCATTTGACAAACCAAAAGGCATCTTTTGGTAGGCCATGGTTCCCAATTTAGTTGTAAATGCAGTCTTGAATTGATCATCCTTATTGACTAGGATCTGATTGTACCCTGAGTAGCCATCTAGCATTGAAAATAATTCAGATCTAGAGACACACTGTAGAATCTTCTCCATGGATGGTAATGGGTGGCGATCTTTCACATATTCCCTATCCAGGTCCCTAATGTCAACACATAACCTTAGTTCCCCATTGTTTTTTCTAACAGGAACAAGATTGGATACCCAACTAGTATGTTTAATGGGATACATGATACCATTCTCTATTAGCTTAAGAACTTCCTTATGCATGAGTGGCTCTAGTTTAGGATTGACAGGCCTTTTCTTTTTTCTGACTAGTTTAGCATTAGGCTCTAGCTCTATGGTGTGTTGAGAAAGTGCTGGATCAAACCCTTTGAGAAATTCATACTACCAAGCAAAGACATCACTAAATTCTTGAAACAATTAGATGTAAGCCTTCTTTTCTAAATTAGTGCTTACCTTTCCAAACTTTGAGCTCTTGCCTGGTTTAAGTTCTAAATTAGTATAATGTTCTTGGTGAACTACCAAGCTAGTCCTATTATTTTTTTCTTGGTCATATTTATTGAAGATGGACTCTAAAGTTACGAGGCCCCTAGACAGCTTATTAGATCTGAGTTTCACCACTTGGTCATCATAATTCTGCATCAACCTATCCTGATTATGCTCTTAGAAAATATCCTCTTCAAATAGGAATTGTCGAATTTGTTCATAATTTTCAAACACCTTCCAATTAACATCATTATTAGGGATGGAAGGCCTGACAATAATCTTAACCTGATGTCGATCCTTTCCTACTGCAATGTTTCTAGGAATATCAAATTGGGATCTGAGAGCAGCTAACCTATTTACATTTTGATTTAACTTCCTAGGGATGGCAATGATATTTAAAGCATGAAAATATTCTATTTCATCCCAAACCCTATGCTTGATGGCCTTCATAGTATCATTTTTGGTAGTACTTATCCCTATCACTTGGCTGACAACCAATTCACTATCACCATGTACCTTTAAGGCTTTAATACCTCTCTTGCTAGCCCAATCTAGTATGTTCACCAAAATCCCATATTCAACAATATTTCTTGTGCAAGAAAAATTGAATCTAAAAGTTGTATAATATTTCTCACCTTTTGGAGAGACTAGCATTGCACCACCACTAGATCCATGTCTTCTTCTAGCACCATCAAAGAATAATTCCCAAACTTTATTGCTTTGTTCTTCTGATGTTTCAATGGTTTCCTTAAAGAGACTTGGAATTATGAGACCATCCTCTTGGAGTATTTGTTTCCCCAAACCAACATCCCAAATAACATTATCTTGAGCCTCTGAAGCCCTTTCTAATCCCCACTCATCTAGATAAATATCTTGAAATTTCCCTATATGAGTATTTGTCTCCTTAATGATTGGAAAATCATTACTATCAAGTGCAAGACAACTTGTAGTGAATGCATTATATAAATAAGGTTATACATTATGTGCTACTTGTATTGTCTTAAAATGGAAGCACTTCCATTTGGATGAGTTTAGCACCCTCATTTAGTATGCTTGCATAATAGATTTGCATGTTTACATGTTTAGGTGAAATTAGGGTTAGGATCTTATGGATCCTGCTAGATTTTTCCTCTCCATGGCTCTTCTTTCTAGGTAGGTCCTATGTATTGGTCCTCCTAGGCCTCAACTTACTCTCTCTCCAAGCCTTTTAGGCCTTCTTAACATTCTGACTCATTCCCCCACCTTCCTAGGTCCCCGATTGACCTGGGAGCCTTTCTGACACATCCTACTGACCTGCCTGAAAACTCAGGACAAGGTCGAGGTCAACCTTGTCCTAGGACAAGGCCAAGGTTGAACCTATCCTAGGTTAGGGCTGAGGTTGACCCTATCCTAGGACAGGTTTGAGGTCAACCCTGTCCTCTGTCAGGTGTTGGTTCCCGTTTCCAGATCCGGAGCTTATCGGGGTCCGAAACTTGAAATAGGTCCCCGGGTTCAGATGCGGAAGTGTTTTCTCCGATGTTCATATTAATATGTTTTCTCCTTAGTTGGAAAATGTGATTGGACCATGATTTTAGGTGAAATTTGAATTTGGATCCATTGCATTACCCTAGGAGACCTATATTGAAATCTCTATATAAACACTCTCTTTTGCCTTCATTTGATGATGAAATGAGATGAAATGAAATCGGGAGATTACATGATGGAATGATGAGGAAAGAAATTAAGAGTATGATATAGAAGGATAAGCTAGGAGGACATATCATCATCTTTAATCAAAGCATTCTTCAAAGACAAGTTATTGTGGATCTTCATTGAAGCAAGAAGGCTTTCTTTTTAGATCTACCATCTTCAACATTCAAGCATTCAAAGGACATTATCATGGGGTAGCAATTATAGATTGTGAGTTGATAGGATTACTTTAGCCTTGGGGGCTTGGTATGCTTTCTTTATCATATTCAAATCTATGCATTACTTTCTCATTTCCATGTTATGTTAGGATTATTAATCTAGAAGATTAGATCTTGATATTACATGTTCAAAAGACTCTTTCCAAAGAGAAACACACACACAATATACATTCTATATACTCGGCTATTCGTGAAGGTGGAAACCACAAAAATGGGGGTTTGACTAAGGCAAAACCCTATATAGCCACCTCGAAACACCCTTTTCAGATATTTGTAGGTGCAGGATAGAGGATCCGAGGACAGATCTGGATACCCTTTTCAAATTTCTTTCAGACTGTGTGAACAGGGATGCTTTCAGAGTTGAGCAGGTCGAGTTGGAAAAAGTGGTATAGGGTCGACCTTTTTCATAAGACGACATCAGAATGGAAAAAGATTTTTGGGTTTTGTTCATATTTGCATTTCGGTTTGCTATCAACTATTAGCATCTCTAGAAACAGTCTACAGAACATAGAAAATATGTTTTTCTAGATCTGCTATGTCATGAGGTAGGCATTTTATTACATCATTCTTTACATGCTCTTTTCCATCCTTTTGATCAATATAATTAAACGTAATATCCTAGATTTGGACATAGGATTTCCCTTCATTATATGAATCTTATTTAGGAGATCTAGGGCATTCAAAAACCCTCCAAATTTAGATCTTACATTTTGGTGAACCCGCGATAGACAACTCTTTCTTTTTGGTGTCAGATTTACATTTCATATTAGATCTTGCATAAACATAGAAATAGATTTCTTATTTTCTTGCATTTATATTTCACAAACCTATATAAAAATTATAAAATTACCTTTAAAAAAAAATATAAAAAAACATTTACATTTTTCATGCTTGTAGTACTTTCTTGTGTTCAATATGTATGATTTTTGTTTTGAATACTTTGATGAGGATCTTGTGGTACAAAATGATAGATCCCTTAATGAGGTACATGGAAGTGAGAATGCAAATGGTTTGAATAAGATCCCCATGGATCCTATTCCTATTTCATCCTCCTCCACAACTTCTTCAATTGACCTTTACCATAGGATATATGCATGGTTACCTTCATATTCCTCTATTTGCAACATTGAGAAACCTAAGACACTCTTTCCTAAACCTTTGATGACAGTAAAAGGGTGTCCTCCGATGATTATTAAGGGTAAACCTAACGACCCTTTGGATTTCTTTGATAACACAGATTCTGTTTTGCATGCTTACCGCACACGGAATAATCCTCAACATACTGTCCCAACAACTTTACCTCCTTCTCAACCCATGCTTCCTCTAGCACCTAGGTTACCTTCTTCCTTTAAGGAATATGACTTGGTGGAACAGTTACGCACTACTCCGGCTAAGATCTCTTTATGGGAATTACTTCAAACTTCTCCTACATATCATGAGGCATTGCAAAAATCTTTATATACTCTTCCTACTCTGCCTCCTAACCAAGAGAATATTAATTCATTTATGGAGTGCATGCATACTATGCCTTTTGTACCTCCTATTGTGTTTTTTGATGATGATTTACCTACTGTTGAGGTGTAGAATCAATATGATGCTCTTATGGTTGTTGTCTCTATTAATCAGAGTATCATTCGTAGAACATTGATTGATAATGGATCTGGGCTTAATGTTTGTAGCATGGA
>MU227649.1:11753380-11773400 GCA_018584345.1 Thuja plicata
TAGGTGATTTAGTCCTATATGAGAACCAAAGAAATGTGAATTCTTTACCAGGTGAAAAAGGAAAATTTAGTCCAAATTGGCTTGGACCCTTTGTTGTAATTGAGGATTTCACATCGGGTGCTTATAAGATTGCTGATATGAATGGTGTTCCTCTCAAGGAGCCTATTAATATTATGCATCTCAAACAATATTATCCCTAATTTATCTTTTCTTTCTTTATGTATGTATGTGTTCCTTATAGAATAACTATTTTATAAGTTATGTAAATTAGAATGCATTCATACATTTCTTCCTTCTTTCCTTTATTAAGTTTTATGCATGGATGAAATTAAAATTAATCAATCATAGAACTAATTTCTCTCAAAACAAAGTTTTCTTTATATTTAAAATTTTTAGAGTTTGGTACATATGTGGCACAAGTGCCATATTTATCAGTCTCTCTCCCTATGCTCTGAAGGTCGATGGCTCCCAGCTCTCTCGAATCTCTGATGTGAGGCTGAGGATCTCAGAATGGTAGTCTGTGAGTGACTCCTCAACATTCTCATCTCCTGGATATACCCTTAGTCTCTCTCTAGGTCAGCCGTCACTTTCTCTTCTCTTTCCTTGCACATCCTCAACTCTCGCTGAACACATAGGAAGATATCTGCATGTCTTCTGAGATCCCTTCGTCCTGTAAGGGAATCTCTCTCACCAGCTGGAAGTCAGTAGGATAGGCATGTATCCTTTAGAACCTCAGATACAAAGCTCCTCCACTCCACTATGCTTCTTGCATAATTCAAATATAAAACTTCTTTAAATCTCTATTCTAATCCAAATCTTTATTCAAAAAAAATTCTAATCAACTATGTCATACCTGGATCCCCTGCCTGGACATCACTAAAGTATCTGGATGGTGGGGGCATGGAATGATTGCTCTCTCCTCATTCCCTTGGTCTAGGCCTCGGTGGTGGTGTCTTTGTATGCGCTCAAGGAGGTCGCTGTGATCTCATAGGAGTAACATAGATTTCCTGAACACTGGTCCCGATAATGTGGTTTGGGGGCATCTCCTCTACTCTCTCCTCTTCTCTCTCCTCTACTCTCTCATCCTCCATAGGAGCTCCCTCAAGGGGAGGATCCTCCTCATCTCTCAGATCCTCCTCCTCTCCTACTGGTATGTCCTCTCCTCAGTGGTTCCTCTCCAAACCTGGATCACATGTGGGGTAGTCATTAGGAAAGATAGGATGGGTCCCTTGTAAACTCTAGTATCTAATATAATCTCTACTCACACCAGCATAGGATAGCTCAGGATCTACCTCTACATCCTCTTTCTCCTCTATATCACTATCCACAATATCAGCTAGTGTCGATCAACGTATAGTGCCGAGTCTCTGATAGTATCTCACCGGGTATGCATACCGAGGTACTGCCTGAGGGACTCCCTGTATCAAACCAAACTGCCTCATCACCCTATCATAATAATAAGGCATCACGACATGCTGGGTAGGGCCCTCTAGCAGCTTGCACTGCTATGAGTGTCTCAACTACTATCAGGTATCAAGCCACTCCATCATTTGACAATATGGTCTCCAAATCACATCAGTCCCTGGTATACGGTCAAAGCATACCCTCCAATAGAGGCTATCTCTGTGCTACCAGACACCAGCCAGCGGATAGGCATAGGCTCTTGGTGTGCTCACATCTATCATCAAAGGAGTACCCTATGGTCATGTGCATGCATAGTGCTCAAACATCCACACCTGTAGTAATGTGCACACTGTAAGACTCTCCCACTGAAATCTCACCAACTGACTCAACTCATGATAAAGATGAGCCAACATGCTGTGGCCCCATGAGACAATGACTCTGTCATTCTCCATCCTGTGTATGAGATGTGTGAATGGTGCTATAAAAATTGTACCCTTTGTGTTGGGCACTACAACCAAGGCAACAATAACAAGCATCACCCTCTGTACTAAGGGTGTCAAACCTGCTAGTATGGCTGCCAATGATATCTGATCTTATCAAGTCCTCATCTGTGCTACCCATCCCAAATAGTACTCCATATCTACAAAAGCCTCAGATGAATCCTATGGTCCTCTCAGTCTGACAGGCTCACCTCGGACTGGAAGCCGCGGGATTCTATACACATCCTCCAAAGTGATGGTGATCTTGCCTGATGGAAGATGAAACGAGCATGTATCCTCATCCCATCTCTCTATCATGGCCGATATCATTGATTGATGAAGTCTCAGCTATGGTAGATCTACCACCCATTACATTCCCACATCTCTCAATAACTAAATCTCCTCTGGCCATAGCTCAGAGACACTCCTTCTGACATATATGAGTAGCCCTACAAAGGGATGCTCTCGTAGATGGACTGGATCATGTGAGCACAGACATGAACCATATTAGACCTTCTAAATTAGCTAACTTCAAAATCTACCTGACCTAGATAGGGTCGACCTTATTAGGAAAGGGTTGACCTTTATGGGTTAGGGTCGACATTTAGGGGTCAGGGTCGACCTTTATGGGTTAGGGTTGACCTACTCCCCAACAAGGACAGAACCTTCCCAGACAGGGTCAACCTTAAAGGGTCAGGGTTAACCATACTGGGTTAGGGTTGACCTTCTTGGGTTAGGGTCAACCTTCCCTGTAAAAACATCAAAATTTCAATCACAAATACTAAAAATAGGCACTTACCTTGGGCAAAGGCTGTCTACCAGCTAGGCACTCTCGCAGGACCTCCATACGGCTTGCTCAAAAATCTTCTCTTTGGAATCCTATCTCCTTGCTCCAACTCTATAAATGGTAAGAATGAGGAGGTAATTATCTCTTTCTCCTATTTATAGGCTGTAAATTAGGGTTTTTCTAGGGTTTCATCTCAAATTATTTAGGTTAAACTTGAATTTTCCTTCTATATGCATTTAGATAGACATTCACTCTTTTCATTATAACTTGAGTTCGGTAGCTCCATTTTCAGTGCCGTAAAAAGTGTTGAAATAATGATTCAGATACCTAACCTCTTGAATCAATTTGGGAAGGGTTGGGAAACTTCTAACTGGTATAGGAAAGGACTTTTCAACATCTTGCATATTCAGTATATAGAACTCACCTTATCACCCTGTTTCACCTTCCATGAATTAGTAAGCCAAATCAGGGGGGGCATAAGGGGATCTATATATTTCTCAATATCATCATAGTAAGATCTAGTTGTTCTTTGGATTTTCAATAACCTTGTGTGATGTAGGATGCAGATACTAATGGTTTCTTGCAGGATCTTCACATTGAGGACTCGGCTATATCCTTTTTATACTCTATGATGATTTCTTACTTTAGCTTGCATATTCACGTAGTATCATATCTAAGATAAAGTGGGGGATAAATGTATCATCTTAAAATGGAAGCACTTCCATTTTGATGAGTTTAGCACCCTCATTTAGTATGTTTTCATAATAGATTTGCATGTTTACATGTTTAGGTGAAATTAGGGTTAGGATCTTATGGATCCTCCTGGATTTTTCCTCTCCATGGCTCTTATTTATAGGTAGGACCTATGTATTGGTCCTCCTAGGCCTCATCTTACTCTCTCTCCAGGCCTTTTAGGCCTTCTTAACATTCTGACTCATTCCCCCACCTTCCTAGGTCCCCGATTGACTTGGGAGCCTTTCTGACACATCCTGCTGACCTGCCTGAAAACTCAGGACAAGGTTGAGGTCGACCCTGTCCTAGGATAGGGCCAATGTAAAACCTATCCTAGGATAGGGTTGAGGTTGACCCTATCCCCTGATAGGTGTTAGTTCCCATTTCCAGATTCAGAACTTATCAGGGTTTGAAACTTGAAATAGGTCCCCGGGTTCGGATGCGAAAGTGTTTTCTCCGATGTTCAAATTAATATGTTTTCTTCTTAGTTGGAAAATGTTATTGGACCATGATTTGAGGTTAAATTTTAATTTGGATCCATTGCATTACCCTAGGAGACCTATATTGAAATCTCTATATAAACACTCTCTTTTGCCTTCATTTGATCAGGAAAGGAGATGAAACGAAATCGGGAGATTACATGATGGAATGATGAGGAAAGAAAGTAAGAGGATAATATAGAAGGAAAATCTAGGAGGAAATATCATCATCTTCAATCAAAGAATTCTTCAAAGACAAGTTATTATGGATCTTCATTGAAGCAAGAAGGCTTTCTTTTTAGATCTATCATCTTCAACATTCAAGCATTCAAAGGACATTATCATGGGGTAGCAATTACGGATTGTGAGTTGATAGGAATACTTTAGCCATGGGGGCTTGGTATGATTTCTTTATCATATTCAAATCTATGCATTGATTTCTCATTTCCATTTTATGTTAGGATTGTTAATCTAGAAGATTAGATCTTGATATTGCATGTTCAAAAGACTCTTTCTAAAGAGCAACACACACACACAATATACATTCTATATACTCGGCTATTTGTGGAGGTGGAAACCACCAAAATGGGGGTTTGACTAAGGAAAAACCCTATATAGCCACCCCAAAACACCCTTTTCAGATATTTGCAGGTGCAGGATAGAGGATCTGAGGCCGGATCTGGATACCCTTTTTGGATTTCTTTTGGACTGTGTGAATAGGGATGCTTTTGGAGTTGAGCAGGTTGAGTTGGAAAAAGTGGTATAGGGTTGACCTTTTTCATAAGATGGCATTAATATTGGAAAAATATTTCTAGGTTTTGTTTGTCTCTACATTCCGATTCGGTATCAACTATCAGCATCTCTAGAAACAGTCTACAGAACTTAGAAAATACATTTTTCCAGATCTGCTATGTCATGAGGTAGGCATTTTATTACATCATTCTTTACATGCTCTTTTCCATCCTTTTGATCAATATAATTAAATGTAATATCCTGAATTTGGACATAGGATTTCCCTTCATTATACGAATCTTATTTAGGAGATCTAGGACATTCAAAAACCCTCCAAATTTAGATCTTACACTACTAATAATTCAGATTTGATAGTGACCTTGGTTCCATATCTAGTATGGAAAATCATATGAGACCAATCCAAAGAAAGGTATCACCCTATCTTAGTTGTGAACTCTCTTGACAAACATAAGGAAAAAAGAGCAGGGAGATCTATGATGAAAATGTCTAGGAGGATAGAGAAATAAGGGCTTGTGTGAAGGATCAAGCTTGTATCCTTGTCCATACCTACTATGTTCACTGAAAAACCATCAAGTTGTGTTACCTTCTTTTGGAATGGTTCATACTTGATTCCTAATTGGTCAGCTACCTTCTTGGGCATGACTGAACTAGTAGCCCCACTATCTACCATACAATTTTGTTCAAGAAAATGTCCAATTATTAATGATACATAAAAGGGAGGGGGGTTTAAGTTCCTACCTTGAATGGAATTTGCTTTGGTGTTGTTTCTTGGAATTTTCTTCTCTTGATCAGTGTTGACCAACACCGGCTTAGCTAAATCATTTGCGGGCTGTAAAGGGATTGCCTCTTCACCCATAGCCTTCTTTAAGATTTTAGGTTGCCTTGAAATGGATAAGGAGTCCCACGTGGACATAGTCACATTCATTTTCTTCATATTGTCCAAAATATTGAATGGTACTGTTGCAAGGAATTTTTGATGTGCTTTCACCATTGTGGGCTCAACATCTTTAGGAGATTGACTCTCCTTGACTAGCACGATAGGAGGTCTTTTCAATATGGCAGGAAAAGATGGATGTGATGATGCTGTAGATGTAGTATCTTTCCCTCCATCCTCTACTTTCTCCATGTCTTGGGCTCTTCTCTTGGACCGAGTATTGGTTGTGATTGAAGACTCACCATTCACTCCATTAAAATATTCATGTTTCCAATTAGAGAATGCAGTCTTGTTAGATGTGTATCTTGTTGGCGTACTAACTCACTAGAAGATGCCTCTAACTGGGTGTTTGAGGCATTTTGTGCCATGAGTGCTTGATTACTCAACCCATTTGAACATGTAGTCTGATTATGTTGTTGATTCCAAGGAAAACACCATTCACTCTCTGATGTAAGATTGTTTTGACTTGCAACCATATCTCTGACTGGATTGGCCGAATTAAGAGGTGATGGGTTGTAAGGTTGAAATGCCTTCTGATTGAAATTTTTCCTTTGACCTTGATAATTCCCCTGGTATGGTGGTCTACTTTTCTTATAGGATTGTCCTTGAGCTTGATACTGTTGGTTAGGACCTTGATTTTTTTGTTGGAAAGGTACACTACCCCCTTGATTCTATTGTTTTATATTAAACAACTCATTACTAATTTTCTACAATAAGTTACTCGTTACTTTGCAATAAATTGTTTGTTTCTTGTTGACTATTTCTCATTTCTTGCAGTTCTTAGGAAATGCCTATTTTTGACTCGTCATTTTTTGAGCTAGCCTGAGGTGTTACAATAGTAGATATAGGGGTGAATGGATGAATATGTATATGCATATTAGGCTGAATATTAGGGCAAAGAGGCATGGGTGGCCTTGGGCCTATCTTACCAGCTTGAATTAGATAATTTTCTACCTTAACAACTATTTCAAAAGCCCAGGGAAATGAGGTACCTCCCAAAGACTGAATCCTGACAGATATATCACAATTTAAAATTTTCAAAAAATATAGAAAAGTATAGTCTACTAAATGCCTTACGAAAATAGGGATCTTATTCCATGTCTTAAGAAATCTACTGTTGAAATCTTTCATCTGTGCCTGAGGGGCTCTTGGAATAGTAGTGAGTTGCTCTACTAGGGACAAATGATCTGACTTGTCTTCAAAATATTTGTTTAGGGAGTCTCCAAGTCTATCCCATGAATAAATGGAGCCAAATACTAAAGTTCTAAACCATTCGAGGGCTTTACCTTTGAAGGAGGCTCCCAACAACTTAGTAGCCATATCTTCCTCAGTGACATGATGTATATTACAGATGGTAGCCACATCTCTAACATGTTCACAAGTTGTTGTAAGGCTTTCACCTATGAAACCAGGCAAACCATTTAGTGCTACTAGAGGTACATCATGATGTTGAACTAAATTCAATGGGCTCCCTTGATTGAAGGGTACAAATGCAAACTATCTTGCCATTCTAGGGACTGTGATTTGTTGAATAGAAATTTTTGTAGGTTTTATTTGAACTAGGGAGTGAATTTGAATCCTCTAGTAACTCTTTTCTTAAAGACCTTCCTCTCCTTGTTGAATGGAAGAGAAAGGGTCTCTCCTCTAAAACAAGGGGTGTAGACTGTACTCTCCTTGTAGGGGATGTCCTTTGAGATGATCTCCCTTTTATTCTTATTGGAGGCAGCTGTGAAAACTCAGAAGGCTTTGAACTCCTTATTTCTATCCTTCTCATAAACTTTAATGTGATTCGATCTTCTTGTTCTTAACACCAATGGAGTCACCAGATATTCCTTAAAGAGAACCACTCTAGTTTAGTACTATGTAATTGGCATATCAGAGATAACATAGTTTTGAAAGATAACTTCTTTTTGTAGTCCCATCGGGCATGCCAGAACTATTATACACCAAATTTTCACCCTATTAAACTCGCAATTCTAATGATCTGGTATAACATGGGAATCATGTTAGTAATAATTGAGAGGGGTGGGGGGTGAATCATTGGCCTCAGAATTATTCCAATAATCAACCCAAAAACTTATTACCACAATATTAAGCCTCTAGTTATCTTTAGTCCTATAAGATGAATGCCTCTAAATACTTTTATTGAATTACTACTGCTCAGAATTCTTTGTAAAACCTTCTACTGTATGTTTACCAAATAGTAGTCTGTTAATTTACTAGAAGATAGTAAATTATCTAGAGTATACCGATCAATAAAATTAAGTTAAGTGTAATTCAAAACACTAAATTAATGACTCATAAACACATTGACACATGGATTTTTAACGTGGAAGCACTGTTAAGGGAAAAACCACTTGGGACTGGTAACCCAAAATTTTCACTCTTCTTAAGTGAGCTCGGTGAAGAGCCAACCCTGTTAAAGGTTACAAACACACTATTAGTTGTGACCTTGTTAGAGGATTTAAAAGTTTAGTCTGTCACTTGATATTGGGCATCTCTATGCTACCTTCCTTGATCAAACACTCACTTGGCCTGTCATCTGACATCTCATGCTATCTTCATGATCAAACTTTTTGATACTCATTGGGATGTATCTCAATATAGAAAGGATCTTTAAATCCCGCTCAGTTAAGAGACTTTCTAAATCAATGGTTAAACTGAAACAATATGATCTATTCACACATACAACTTATACTTGCAGATTTTTAGATCTATTGTAATCTCATAAAACTATTCTGATCAATATGTCTCAGTTTATACCTTTTCTCCACTTTGATTCTACTTGATGATGTTGTGCTTTGTTGCTCAGTGTCCGCAGAAAACTTTAGCTCTTTCCTCAGCTTATTGATTAGGACTGTATGAAGTTGCTCTTCATCAATTTCTCTTCAGCATCCTCTTTTCATTCATTCACCCTCCACACCAATTCACAATTAATTGAGTTGTCTCTTTATAGACATGATATCACTATTGTTAGGTTCTTGATTTTCTTGATGTTGGCATGATCCACAATTATTGCCATTTATATTTAAAGAAAAATGCATGTTTTATCTCGCTGATATCTTCTTGCCAACTGGACAAAACAACTTTAAATCCATTACATATCTCTGGCTTTATCTTGTCGATAAAAACAAAGATAACTACCAGTTAAGTCTATATTTAGCTCTGCCAACTAGATATTTTGTCATTTATGAACTCAAGTTAATTTTAGTGCTTAACTCTTTGATAGCGTCGATCAACACTCCAGTTCTCCTCGGGCTTCTCCATTGGTTTACACTATGTTTCTGGCCATTGGTTATGCTTGTGATTCTACTCGTCAATAATGATCGTCGGTGTTCTTTCTCGGGCATCACTATGACTTGAATTTCGGTGATCTCTATCCATCGGTGTCCAATGACCATCGATGCTTGAAGTCATGTTTTGAATGCTTGTCTTTTATGCATTACTGAAAGCATAATAATTTTCTCTTTGATTCTCTGAAGTATTTGACACTTTGATTATAATCGATTAGATTATATCAAGTTGACATCAATGACAAGACAATCCATTAACTAATTTAATGTCTTGCATTATCCTTCTGCATTTTGGTGATCAACTTAACATATTCAAACATTCAATCAATTACACGTCATCAATATCTCCCTTCGGCATTGATGTCAACATACAATATTATCATACTATACTATCACTAATACAATATGAAATATACATTTTCATCAAGATTTCCTAATGTAACTATTACAAATGCCTGGCTCTTAGTAAGCTCAAAAATAGCTTAGATTTGTTTCATGCAGAGTGGTTGTCTTCAATCTTCAATCCCTTCTCTGGATAGATGTATCATGTGATATCTCTATTCTGATATGTGCTCTGCCTTGACTATTCCTCTTCTTGATAATCTCTTTTTCTTTTGACAGCAATCTTTCTCTTTGTCTGAACTCTCTCTCTTTGTTACTTCTCTCCCTTAGATGGATATTTCATATGTAATCAATTTCTCTCCCTTGGATTATTGATTAAATCTTCCTTCTGATTCTCAGGAACTTTTCCTTATGGAGAATACTTCTCTTCATGAATAATGATATAATCTCTTCCTTTATCATATCTCTCCCTTTATGATCATCTCTCCTATTATATGATAATAGAATCATCTCTTCCTTTGTATGATAATGAAAATCTCTCCCTAATGATAAAGAGATAATTCTCTCCCTTTGTATGATAATGAGATCATCTCTCCCTTTGACAACTATGCCAAACAAAAATAGGTCTCCTTGTTTTATCATCTATATCATGTTCCGTCCCTTTGCATAATATATTCCTTGAATTTCCCTATCCATCAGCAATACAATGTTCCTAGTTTTTAGTGTAGATATGTACCTTGCTATGTACAAATATATCTATTGTTGTTCATCTTATTATTTGCATCAACATGATTGATCTTCAGATTTGGTATAGGCTAATGCAACCTCATAGTCAGATTACTGACCGATAGACAAGGGTTGGACCCCTAGTCTATTTCTCAAGTACTCAAATGTATCCTTTGGTAATGACTTGGTGAATATATCAGCTAAATTTTCCTTTGATTGAACATATTCCAGTGTCACTTCCTTTTCTTTCACCTGTTCTCTTAGATAGTGATACTTAATAGAAATATGCTTAGTCTTCATATTACTAGTTCAATGATCTTCATATTCATACCTTCTAGAAATTATTTGATCCATGCAATAATGGAGCAATTTCTAGTAGCAGCCGCATACTCTACTTCTGCAGCTGACTAGGAGATGCATCCTTGCTTTTTGCTGATCCATGTGACAAGTTTGTCACCCATGAAGAATGCTCCTCCAGTTGTGCTCTTTCATTCATCAGTGTTTCCAGCCCAATCAACATCTATATAGACTTGTAGCTCAAATTTTCCTTCTCTTCTATACCATAAGCCATAGTCCTCAGTGTTCTTCAGATATCTCAGAATTCTTTTGACAATAGTCATATGTGATTGTTTGGGATTAGCAAGGAATCTTGCAACTATTCCAACTACATGTGTTATATCTAGTCTTGTATGAACAACATACATCAGTTTTCCAATTATTTATCTATATAAGGTCTAATTTACCTCATTGGATTTTTCTTCTTTTGTCAGCTTACATCTAGTAGCCATAGGTGTTCCAACTGGTTTGGAATCTTCCATCTTGAATATCTTCAGCACTCCCTTGATGTATTTGGACTGAGTGATGTATATGCCTACATCTTGTTGAAGAATCTGTAGACCAAGAAAGAATTTGATCTCCCCAAACATAGACATTTCAAATTACTTTCTCATATCATTAGAAAAGTATTTTCATAACAATTCATTTCCCCCAAAACTGATATCATCAACAAAAATTTCAGCAATTAGAATATTACCATTGGTATCTTCTTTTAAGTATAGATTGCTATTTTCACTTGTTCTAACAAATTTTATGCTAATGAGATATGAGTGAAGTCTTTCATACTAGGATCTCAGTGCTTGTTTCAATCCATACTAGGCTTTATGTATTCTACATACCATTTTTCTCTTGTCTGGATCAACAAACCCTTCTAGTTGTTCAATGTATACCTCTTCTTCCAATATTCCATTTAGGATTGCAAATTTGACATCCATTTGGTATACCTTGAATCCTTTAAATGCAGCATAAGCAAGTAGTATTCTAACTCCTTCTATTCTAGCAATGGGTGCAAAGGTTTCTCCATAATCAATACCTTCTTCTTGTGCATATCCCTTGCATACTAATCTTGCTTTGTTTCTAGTGACTTCTCCATTCTCATTCAGCTTGTTTATGAATATCCATTTGGTACCAATGACATTCTTGTCATCTAGTCTCGGTACTAGTGTCTATGTATTTTTCTTCTCAATCTGTTCTATTTCTTCATTCATAGCACTGACCCATTCTTCATTCTCAAGTGCATTGTTAGCAAATTTAGGCTCAAAATCATCAAGTAAACATCTAGTGTTAAGTGACTTACTTCTTGTCCTTGTTCCAACCTTCTTTTCTCCTATGATTTGATTCTTTGGATGATGTCTTTTGACATACTTGGAAAGTTTCGATTCAACTCTGTGTTCATCATTTTGATCATCTTCTTCACCTTCATTCTCATCTCCATTGTTTGAAACATCATCTTGAGGATTAGCCTGATTGTCAGTAATTATAGCCTGATGCTCAGGTGCAATGTTTTGATGCTCAGGAGAGACACACTATTGCTTGGGTAGAGTGTCAGGTTCTATATAAACAAACCTGTTGTAGTCCTCTGGTTCCTTTTTTCTTTCCTTGTCATTCTTTTATGCAAATTCATCTATTTTCACATTTTCTCTTTCAATGATTTTGTTAGATGAATCATTAAGACATTTATAAGCCTTGATTTTGGTTGAATACCCTAGGAAGATACCTTCATCACTTTTGGAGCCAAGTTTTCCATTTCTATCATCCTTCAATATATAACATTGACTACCAAAGATTCTAAAGTAACTTACATTGGGTGTATGACCATACCAAAGCTCATATGGTGTCTGCTTTGTGTCCTTCAATTGTACTCTACTTAGTACATGTAGATAGCAGCATTGACAACTTCCCTCCAGAAATTTTGAGTGATGCTTTTCTAAATCATCATTGTTCTTGCACAGTCAATAATTGATCTGTTTCTCCTTTCAAAAATTCTATTTTGTTGTGGTGTTCTCAGTGCAGAAACCTATCTTTTAATTTCATGCTCGTTGCAATAGTCAGCAAATTCTTCTGAAGTAAATTCCCCTCCTCTATCTCACCTTAAATGTTTCAATTTATTTTCACTTTGTTTTTCTACTATTTCTTTATACTATTTAAACATCTTAAATGCTTTTGATTTATCTTTTAAAAACATGACTATCATCATTCTAGAAAAATCATCAACAAAGAGAATAAAATACCTATCTCCATAGTAGGTCTTTTTCCTCATGGGTCCACATAGATATGTATGGACTAAATCTAGAATTGTAGTAGATGTATGGGTTTTACTCTTGAAACTAGACTTTGTCATCTTACCTTTTTTGACAATTCTTGCACATGATATGCTCAGGCTTAGTCATGCTTGGTAAGCCTCAGAATTCCTTTTTTTGCTTATCTTTATCATGTTGTCAAAGTTCACATGACACAATCTTTTTTGCCACAACCATATGTCTTCGTGTCTAGCCATTAAACAAGTGGTGTTAGTGTCATCAAGATAGAAAAGGTTACCTTTTGTCTACTCACCGGTACCAATCAATCTTCCTGATTCATTGTAGATATTTGCCTTCTTATTTTCAAATGCTACTTTGTGACCTAAATTGTTCAGCTGTGAAACACTTAAAAATTTATAATTCAGTCCTTTTACCCAGTAGGAATTTTCACATTTTATCAAGTTATTTAACATTATGGTTCCTTTACCTTCAACTGGACAAGGTGTATCATTTCCCATTCTTACTAAACCACCATTATAGTATTCAAAATTCTCAAAAATTTGTTTGTCACTGATCATATGGTGAGTGCAGCCACTATCTATGATCCAAACATCATTTTTACTAACTTTAGATATGAGTGCAGTTTCTACATACCTTTCTTCATCTTCATCTGAATCATCCTTCATGGCTACAAATACCATCTCAATGTCTTCTTTTGATTTGGTGTTGGTGTCATCAGCTCTATTCTCAACTAGGTAAAAATATTTCTTCCCTTTGTCCTTGTAGTCTCGGGTATCTCTCTTGTCAGATTGTCAGTTGCTTCGGTAATCTCTATTTTCACATTTATCAAACTTCTTCTCATATGATCTGTCATTTCCTCTATCATCTTTTCTTTGATTTGGGCATCTTGCAGCAAAGTGTCCAACCTCTTTACAATTGAAACATAAAAGTGGTAATTTACCTTTGTATCTACCTTTGCCTCTCTGCAATCTTCTGGCCATAAGTGCTTCAATCTCATCAAGTCCTTGATCCTCATTATCACTGTCACTATCATCTCTAATAGCATGTCTATGACTTGAGTTACTTATCTTTAGAGAAGATTTGAATGCAAATTATATAGATGGTAAGATACTATTATCAAATTTGTTCATCTCAAATGAAATTAGTCTACCAATCAGACTATCTAGAGTAACTGTATTGTTTGTAACTACTCTCATTTCTTGAATAGAAGAAAATCTAATAGCATAAACAGACAATAAGGTTCTTAATATTTTACTTAACACTGTCTCCTCTTCCAATACACCTCCAACTCCTTGGATAGCATTTACTACCTCTTTGATTTTGTAGCTATACTGAGTAATGTTTTCTCCTTCTTTCATCCTTAGGTCATCAAACCTCCCTCTTAGGCTTTCTGCCTTTGCTCTTAGTATATTGGCATCTCCTCCATGTACAAGATTCAAATTATCCCACATTTTATTTGTAGAGGTGTAGGTTTTGACATCTTCAAACTTAGCATCGGAGAGTGATTGTGCAAGTTCTATCATCATGCACTTATGCTCATGCTTTACTCTTAATTGCTCAAGAGTGTGAGGTCTAGTAGGCAACACATATTTAGTATCTAAGTATTGAACAATATCATTTCCAATACCTGATAGGTGGAGTCTTATTCCACTTTGCCATGATACAAATTTGTCTTTATTCAACTTGGGCACATCTCATCTGTTCATCTTGTGATCTTTTGCTTGAGTTGTTAAACTCCCTTTCTAAGCACACAAGCTCTGATACCAATTGTTAGTAATAACTGAGAGGGGGGTGAATCAGTGGCCTCAAAAATATTTTGATAATCAACCCAAAAACTTAGTACCACTATATTAAGCCTTTAGTTATCTTTATTCCTCTAAGATGAACACCTCCAAATACTTTTATAAAATTACTACTACTCGGAATGCTTTGTAAAACCTTCTACTGTATATTTACCGAATAGCAGTCTGTTAATTTACCAGAAGATAGTAAATTAGATAGAGTATGTCGATCAATCCAATTAAGTTAAGTGTAATGCAAACCACTAAAGTAATGACTCATAAACACATTGACACATGGATTTTTAACTTGGAAACCCTGTTAAAGGAAAAACCACTTAGGAATGGTAACCCAAAATTTTAACACTTCTAAAGTGAGCTCGGTGAAGAGCCAACCTTGTTAAAGGTTACAAACACACTGTTAGGTGTGACCTTGTTAGAGGATTTAAAATTTTAGTCTGTCACTTGATATCAAGCATCTCTATGCTACCTTCCTTGATCAAACATTCACGTGTCCTGTCAATAGGTATCTGGCATCTCATGCTATCTTCATGATAAAAAAATTTCATACTCCTTGGGATGTATCTCAATATAGAAAGGATCTTTAAATCCCGCTCAATTAAGAGACTTTCTGAATCAATGATTAAACTGAAATAGTATGATTTGTTCACATATACAACTTATACTTGCAGATTTTCAGATCTATTGTAATCTCATAAAATTATTCTGATTAATATATCTTGGTTTATACCTTTGCTCCACTTTGATTATTCTTGGTGATGTTGTGCTCTATTGCTCAGTGTTTGCAGAAAACTTTGCTCGGTGTTTGCAGAAAACTTTAGCTCTTTCCTTAGCTTGTTGATCAAGACTATATGAAGTTGCACTTTAACATCCTCTTTTCATTCATTCACCCACCACACCAATTCGCAATGAATTGAGCTATCTCTTTATAGACATGATATCACCGTTGTTAGGTTCTTGATTTTCTTGATCTTGGCATGATCCACAATCATTTCCAATTAGATTTAAATCAAAACTCCTAGTTTATCTCACTGAGATCTTCTTTCCAATTGGACAAAACAACTTTAAATCCATTACTTATCTTTGGCTTTATCTTGTCGATGAAAACAAAGATAACTACCAGTTAAGTATATATTTAGCTCTTCTAGCTAGATATTTTGTCATTTCTAAACTCAAGTTTTTTGATGTTTAACTCTTTGATAACATTGGTCAACACTCCAGTTCTCCTCAGGCATCTCTGTCAGTTTACACTATGTTTCTAGCCTTTCGGTTATGCTTGTGATTCTTCTCGTCGGTAATGCTCATCAATGTTCTTGCTCGGGCATCACGATGACTTGACTTTCGGTGATCTCTGTCCATCAGTGTCCACTAACCGTCAGTGTTTGAAGTCATATTGTAAATGATTTTCTTTTATGCATTACTGAAAGCATAATATTTTTCTCTTTGATTCTCTAAAGTCTTTGACACTTTTATTATAACCAATTATATTATATAAAGTTGACATCAATGACAATAAAATCTATTAACTGATTTAATATCTAGCATTATCCTTCTTCATTTTGGTGATCAACTTAACATCTTCAAACATTCAATCAGTTACATGTTATCAAATCACTTCCAGGTTGTGGGACCTTTTCTGACTGAAGTGAAACCTCCAAATTCTAGGTCGTTTCCTCTTGGATAATCACCTATTTTTCTCTTTAAAATTGAAAAGTAAACTTGGCAGGAAAAGTGATAGAAGGAGAACTGAAAGAATGGAAGTAAAACTTAATCTAAAAGGTGATACATCTTGAAAGAGACATGAATAACAACACAATGAATAAGAATTAGCATGAAGTCTCTAAGTCAAGACAAGCAGAACTTCCTAAATAGGCTTGCAAAAATTGTTTCATAGAGAGGTCTGAGATGAAAAGAAACTATTTAGGGTGTTAGTGAACATATTTGTCCTTCAGATAGAAACATAAACAATGACTCAACATGCCTGATTAGGAAGAACAAAATGTACTAACAGTTGGATTAGTTATCATTTATTGATAACTATCCTCTGAATTAAGAGGTACAACTCCCTCGTTTATAGATTTGCAATGAATTTAATGATAGGATATACCTTTAACCTGAAGGTACTAAGGTTTTCTAACATTCATCCATAGGCATGAGATGAACGTGATGCTTGGATTGACAAACTGAAAAGAAAGAGAAAGATGAATAAATAGCCACAAGGCTACCTAACCAATCTTTCACATTACAAAAGAGAAAGAGAGAGGAAGTTAAAAATATATTTATGCAAAAATATGAGTACATAGAACACAAGACTATATACATCACATTCTAATGTAATAATGCAGGACAACATCTAAAATAGGAAATAAAGAACACAATATCCTTCTAAACAAGAAACACAAATGTGCAGACCACAGGATCAAGCACACATATATCCCTCTTTATTTCAGAGACATAACAAAAAAATAATAGTATTGTTCCATCCCTCCATTACAATCAATCTGCATAAAACAAATCTCCTTCCCTTGTTACAAAATAGAACTGTCTTCTCCATGTAGCAACTTCAGAACTCCCACCGGAAAAAGAAGAACCCTCTTTTTGGCTTTCATATACATATTTATCTTTTCCTCTTGACGGTTCCATTTCAGTTATTCCCCCAACTGATTTCTGAGGTGTCTCTTTTTATCATGAGCCTTTCTCCAAGAGAAAATGATTTGGTTTTAATAACTAATTTTTGAGAACTTTTAACGTTGATATCTCGAAACTATGTTCACCTTTTACCTCTTGTGGGAGCTTTCACATATGTGTAATATAATCAATCCTCAATGAATCATATCCAAAAATGAGATATTTTGTGGCATTGGGGAGGCATTTTTCACCCTAAGTGACTGCCAGATGTCATATCCTCTTCATTTAACTATCACTAATGTGATATCTGTCACCATATGTGGAAATTGACATATCTTTTCTAGGCTTTCCACGTGTAACATTACTTGATGGGGAACCCTCTATATATGAACTTGCTCAGTCTTTCTTGTTGTCTATATTTTCATTATTCTCCTGATGATCTCTATTTGAATTTCATCTTCTTTACGTTCCCGTTCTATCATTCACTATTTCTTTTCCGACATGGCTAAAGATTAGTGGGTCTAGGTATCGGGTCTATGCCCTTTAGCCATCAAGTGACATAGTCAGGTTTGGTGTGCTTGTCATTTGGGAACCCGTACTCATAATTGGTACATGACATTCTATCAAATAGTTTGCATGTATGGTAGATGCTTCATTGTCGACAACACTCTGTGATGTCAATGTCATTCTTTCTACTGTGAGATGGATGCTGACTCCCATGACTACATAGGGTTTAGGTATGATGCTTTTGAATCTAAATACTAACTCCATTGCCGATGGTTCAAACAAGAATGAACTTGGAATCAATCATCGGTGTTCGGTCTACCTATCATGCTACAAATGTGCCCTCTCAATGCTGAGTATAAGATAAACCCAAAACTCCATATTGCAGTTCTGTGAAACACATGACTCACTAAATTGGAAGGTGGAAACTCTTCCAATTCCATTTACCTTCTGACAAATCATTTAAAATCATGAAAAATAAACGCGATGCTCTGATGACCTGATTCAAAGAAGCTTGTGGGAGAGATTGATTCAAAGTCTCATGTCCCTTTCAATGAGATCATGATTCCCGTATCCATTTATTGGGTCCATCAAGCATTTTGTTAAACAATTTGTCTACCATCTTGCAATGCAAACCCATCTGTCATGCAATTCATATTATGCTCAAACACTTATGATATTGAACATTGCATCATTGCTCAATTGAGAAAGTTGCAGGCTCATTCTTGTGAATTGAAGTTTGGAGTGTCTCGGGATCACGGAAATTAAGAGTAACCCGCTACATTCAAGATGAAAATTTCTTATGGAGGCTCTGTGATGGGTGCGTAGGAACCTGAATTTTTACCTATGGTGCCTTGGCGACAACTAGAAGATAGTTGCGGCATTTGGATGCCCAATTTCTTGGATTTCCTCATGCTATTGATCATTAATATATATGTATATATATATATATATATATATATATATATATCAATGAGACATGCATCCAGTCCCGATTCTTTCAATGGAAACTTGGTACTTGGAGAAATGGACACGGGTGCAGTCAAGTGTCGTACTCTTTTATAATGTGTGAGTGTAGAAACTATAACTCATATAGTTGTGCAGGTTTTGTGATTGAAACAACTGTCTCCTTTTCTGATTGACATTTTGTTGAGCATTTTACACACACTCTTCATTAGGCTTATTGCATGGGGAACCCACTGGAATTCTATTCACTTTTGATGGTGCCATAAAAAATTTGTTTGGAATTCCCCATTTGGAACTTTAAGCTTTTGGACAATCTTCTTAACATTCGGCTGAATTCACATTTCGTGCCCACCATTACTTTAAAGAGGAACTAATATACCCAATGATTCAGGTTTTTCCTTATAGAAGTCTATCATTGGAGCCTGCACATTTCATATTTAGGGGATGGATCAGAGATAGCATTATGCCCAATATGTTTCCATTGACTACATATATTTCACAGGCTCAAACTCTTCATTAATTGCATGCCCAACAATTAGGATGCGGCTTTTATAATTTTCTATGATCAAAAATTCTTTCACCTGTTATGGTTCTATTTTTATAGATTGCCATTCTTGTATGAAACATATGTTACTAGCAATAATCTTTAGGGAGAAACTCGACCCATGTTTTCCCCATGTGTACTCTTTCATAGAACTCATACTCATCCTCCAACATATGCAATCTGTTGGTACTCCTAAATTTGGAACAAATTTGGAGTGACCATGTAAAAATTTTCAGTTGAGCACAAGCTAGTACCCTTGAAAAATGGTGTAATAGGACTCAGTTAGAGTGATTGAGAAAGATGTCCGGATGATTTTTATAAGCTAAAAATTTGGAAGAGGCTTTGATGCCTTTCATTTGATGTATGCAGTGGGTCCCAGCTCCTGAATTTCAGTTCTGACATGTTTATGGAGTACTCATTTTGAGGGGGTCACCTAAATCTGCATGTTGTTTAAGTGTCAATTTGCTGTCTGGAGCCTACTTTGCCTCTAAGTATCTTACACCCTGGTAAGTTTCATTTTTTTCCACTTTGGGAATGTTTAGAATGCATATCAGAGAGCTTATGTTTTAAACCTCAGGTCATTCCGAATCCGTTTGATAAGCTTTCATACTTCCCAAAGTTGGTTGTTCATGAACTGTCTGCATTTTGTCCTGCCTAGAAATCTGAATAGCCCAGTTTTACGTGTTATAACTTTTGACCAGTACACCCAATTGAGAAGATTCCTTTTGCACTGTGTTCCAGAGGTCACACACTCCATATGTTCCAATCTGCAGATCTTTACGAAATCTGATGACAGGTTTTCAAGAACCATTCTAACAGTGATAAAATCTGATTTCCTGTGTTTTCAAGTTCAAAATTACTAAGTAACCTACTTTGAGGCCTTGAAAATCTATACCCGGGTGAACGTTTTGGATAATTGGCTTGTACCTCATATTGAAAACATAGGAGTGTACCTACCTAAAGATTTATAAACTCCTACCAATCCATTTGTCCACTTTTCCAGAGCCTTTCCGTTCCCAATTTCTTAAAGTTTCACTAAGTGCTGAATCCAGA
>MU227649.1:11779197-11794557 GCA_018584345.1 Thuja plicata
AAATGAAGAAGGACCTTATCCAGTCCTTAGAAATTAGGCTTTCCTTGTCCCTGAATCAGTATTAAAGGGTATGGTGTTCAAGTAGTTATATCAAGCACTGTGATTCATACAAGAAAAATCCCTAACACAATCAATGGAGACTCACAAGTTGTTGATGTAGGAGGGTCTAGACCTTGAACTTCAAACCAAAGGACCTACGCTTTGAAAACTGGTGAAATTGAATCTAAACTTGAAGTTGAACCTTGATTCTGCAAACCTGAACTTTGAAGTTGAACTTGAACTTGAAGTTCTGAACTTGATGGTTCAACTTCAACTTATCTTCAGAACACTATCTTCTTCATAGGTCACAGTTTATAAACCATCATCAGCAATTAAAACCAACCAAAATTTACTTTACGGAGTTGGCTTGGAAGTTTTAGAATGCGGGTGCTAAAAGCATGGTAACACAAGGAAAGAAAAGATTTCACAAAAATAGCTTTTTCAAGGAAAAGACACAGACTATGACCTGAAAACAAACATCCACTCTAGCATATAGGCATGGAAATGAGACAAAATAACATGGGATGAACAAAATCCACAAGATCATCTAAATCAATCATCCACAGTAGTGCAAAAAGATGCAAAAAGAAAGAGGGGCTCAAGAACTCCAAGATTTCTCCAATATTAGCCACTATATTATGCTTCAATAAGAGAAATACAGACAAGAAAACCCAGGGACAGAGAAAATGTCACAAATATTCTTTGCATTATATGAGACTAAATAAGAAATTACAAACACATAAAAACCTAGGGGTAGAGAGAATGTTACATAAATTCTTGCATAAGCTCATAAAAACTAGCTACAAAAGCCTCTAAAAAACACTTATATACAACCTCACCTAGCACATAGGCTCAGAGGTCAATCCATCTGATTAGATTGGGGAAGAATTAGGGTTACAATAGATATCCATTAAACAATCATAAACTCTAAAAATATTCTTGTCTCTCCATTAATGCACTCAAGAAATATCTTAGAAGATCGTATATGCCTCGAAGATATCTCTCATCGCTATAAATTTGAGCAAACATATCAGCTTGATCCATCTACCTTCTCTGTAATTTGGAGCACGTCGCCACTGCCATGAAACCCTGAGATATGATTTAAATATTTAAATTTAAACACAAATGGTCATAGGTGACATGGAAAGACCCAATCAATGACCCAATGTTCAATCTTTATCAATTTTAAAATAGAACTATCGATCTCCCTTAAGTCACATGCAAGCTTTGGATCTGATCTTCCATGTAGCACAAAGGCAAAATTCCTTGAACATTAGATCTCAAGAATCTTGGCCTTAAGTCATAGCGCCCACTGTCAGATCTATCTTGACTTACCTTATCTTTATCTTCTCTTTAAGCTCGGATCTGATTTGGACATGTGGCATGATGTCACAATAGCTCAATGGATAAAAACCTTCATCTTTATCTTTGAGCCTTCACGCTTGTCATCAGATTTTTATAAACTTACGACATCTTTACTATTTTTAAAGCTGGGACCATGATGTCAATAGTGCCAGATGTCACCTTGGCGCAATGCCTCAAATGTTACCTATCTATCATCTTAACCTTAAGGAAAAGTTCCATCCAGATGATCAAATATGACATGATCAATCTTTACCTTAACCTTTCTGACTTCAGCTCAACCTCCTCATGGACATGTGGCACAGTGGTAAAATGGATAAAAGACTATCTATCATGCATCTTGGTCTTAAGGCATAACGCACACCACATGATCAAAAGGAACTTTCTCAAAGATTAACTTCCCGTAGACAAGCCCAGGTTCTGACAACCACCACACGTCGACATGGCACAATGGCTCAAAGAATAACTATCTATCATCTCCACGTAAAGGAAAAGCACCCACCATAGGATGAAGATCAACTTTCTTGGACATAAAATCAGCCATTGTTATCAAAACTCCAGGCCCCACTTTACTACGAAGGACACGTGTCGCAACAGTGTAATGTCTTGAACATTAACAATATTCATCTTGGCTATCAAGGGAAAGTGCCAACCATTGGATAAAAAGAACCTTGATCATAGTTTAGCTTCCCTTAGACCTTGCAGAATGGTGACCCCACTAGCACATGGAACAATGATGCAATTCCTTGAATAATCTTCAATTTGATCTAGTGATAAAGGCTTTGTGATGACCGTCTGATTGATTCCTCCCTGCAAGCTGACATCAAACTCCACTAAGATCTTGGCCCTCTGCAGACACGCGTCAATAGGGAATGATGCCTCAATGAATATTCAAGCTTGATCTCAGTGATTAGGTAATCACATTGATCATCGATCTGATTCCTTCATTTGACCCAGCCTCAAACTCATCTTTAACCCTGGGTACTGAATTCCTTTGTATCTCCAAGTCACTGAATCTTTTCTTTAACTCTGATGTTTATCCAGAGATCAAGAGACAACCATAGGATCTTATTTGCATCAACAACCTATGTTGAATCTTGATATCTTTCATGACTTAACCTTTTCATTACGAGATTAGGAGATAACTAAAAAGTGTCAAGACTTGACCACATTGCCAGATCGATGAATGTTAGTGACTAACCCCCGCGTATTAGGAGATTAGGAGATAAGAGACAAGGGGATAAAGAACATGAAAAAAATAATAACTTAAGTCACACAAAAAGTAACAAAGAATTAGAATGGGCCATCAAAGAGATATGGTTTAAGAGAATTGCAAAGGGTTTTCAAGACATGAAGGGGTTTAAACTAGGTCTAAAAAATATGCAGAGAATAAGGAAAAGAATAGGAATTTGATTAAAAACATACAAGCTGGGCTCTACCCTCGTGGGAGCCTCATTTACTCCACTTGTAGATAAAAATTGGATAGTATGGGAGATTTGGGTAACATTTTTGGTGATTTCTGTTGGATGTCATCTTGCCAGACATATAAAACCAATGGCCTTATGACATTGCATTGGGCAAGGAGTCTGCATTAAACACAAAAGAGAATTTTGGGAAGAAGGATGACTAAAACCAGGAGGAGGAAACAAGAAACCAAAATAGGAAAAGAGCTATATACAAGCAAAAACAACTAAATATGTACAAGCACTTTGAGGAAAACAAAAAAAACTAACATAAAAGAAAAATAGAAAGCAATAAAACTTAGTTACAGGGTAGGAAAAACCTCCTAACAAGGTTTGGGATGAAATCCATTGATTGAAATGGGAAATATTTCTCTTTCAATAGTTCAGAACTGAAAAGAGTTATGCTCCATGCATTATGTGATCACAAATGGACCTCCCTAGAATGAATCAAACTTTGTATGCATGTCAGGCCTGGATTTGAATTCATCCAACTTGAGGACTATATCCCACATATTGAAGTTCCTTGATCTAGCTTCCTTGTCAAATCTTTTTTTGGTTTGTAACTATTGGAAATCCATATTCTACATAGATTTGCATCTATTCTCTTCCAACTCTATGAGCTGAGCATAGCGTACCTATAGAGGGTCTCATTCTTCAAAGAGGACAAGTTGAGTAGCAAGGTCTAGAATTGGTAACTCAATTGAGATGGACAACTTAGCCTCTTTACCATAGACTAGCATATATGGAGAGTTCCCAATGATCTTTCTTGGAGTGATCTTGTCTAACCATAGGGAAAACTTTAGTTTAGGATGCCAATCTCTTTGATTCTCTTGCAAAGTCTTTTTAATCATCCTGATTAGATTCTATTAGTAGACTCTACTAAACCATTACCCTTGGGGTAATAATTGGAGCTAGTGTTGAGGTAAATACCATGCCTACTTGCCCATTCAATGACTCTAAAATCTGTGAAGGCAAGAGCATTATTAGATATTATTGAATTGGGAATGCCAAACCTATGTATGATATCACCATAAAAGGTCAGTACAATAATCTCATTACCTTCATTTAATGGAATGGCCTCAGTCCACCAGGTGAAATAATCAGTTGCAGTGATTATCCATTTATAGCCTACACTAGATGGGGGGTTAATTAGGCCTATGAAGTCAATACACTATTTCACAAAAGGTTGGTCTGTCTTGATTGGTTGGAGGGGTAGAAATGAAAGTCTCTCCTTGCCTGCAAACATAGAACATTTCAAATATTTTCTCACATGAGTATGACTGTCCTTAAATTTGGATGGCCAATAATATCTAGCCCTCCTGATCTTGAAAGCAATAGTCCTAGCAAAAAAATGACCTCTAGAAGATTCATCATGGAATTCATGTAAGACATCTGCTAGTTTATTTGAATCAATGCATCTAAGGAGAACACCATTGTAATCATTTCTAAAAAGGACCTCATTAATCACCAGAAAAGGAATAGATTGCAATCTATAGTACCTTCTCTTTGTTGAATCTAAGTTAGAGGGAACTCATCTGTCTTCAAAAAATGGACCATGTTTGGAAACCAACATGTTGCCTTATCATGATCTTCTATTGAATGCACAAAAAAAGATGCATTCACTTGTTCTTGATCTTTTGGAGTTTCATCTTCTGTCAATTGTTCACAAAGACCCCTTCCTCTGACCAGCTTGGTATCCTTAATGTCTATAGCATACTCCATAACTTTGGTTATCCAACTAGCTCTTTTTCCATTTAAGTCTTTACTAAGTAGGAACTCTTTGACACTTGGATGAGTGACCCTTAAATGTACCTTATATTGGGTCAATAAATGCCTAAATTTTTTAAGGCTCTTCACAACAACAAGTACATTCTTTTCTACAAAAGATTATCTTTGTTCATACTCTTCCAATCCTTTTCTAAAGAAAGAAATAGGCTTCTCCAATCCTTCTGAGTTTTGTTGAGTCAATATTGTAGAGATAACATCAGAGCCTCCATAGGCATAAAGAATAAATTATTTTCTAAAATTAGGATTTAGCAAGTAGGAGCCTGTACTAGAGCCTCTTTAATGGCTTGAAAACTAGCCTTCCCTTATTTTGTCCAACTAAAAACTACATTCTTCTTTAACATAGTTGTCAAAGGCTTCAAAATATCTACAATATTAGGCAAGAAATGCCTAATAAAGTTAATCCTTCCTATGAAGGATTGTAGACTCTTCTTTTGATGTGGTAGGGGAAGCTCTAGAATGGTTGAAATCATCTCAAGGTCTACTGTGATATCTTTCTTGGACACAATATATCCCAATAGCTTTCATTCATGTACTACAAATACACGCTTCTTGGGATTGAGGGAGATCCAAAATTCCCTACATCTTTCAAATATTTTCCTTAGGTGTTTGATATGATCTATTGCATGTTTAGAATAGACAATGATGTTGTCAAGGTTTACTAGCACAAACTTGTACATAAGGCTCTTGAAAGCCATATCCATAGCCTTTTCAAAAGTGGCACCTACTTTTGACAAACCAAAAGGCATCTTTTGATAGGCCATGGTTCCCCATTTGGTTGTAAATGCAGTCTTGAATTAATCCTCCTTATTGACTAAGATCTGATTGTACCCTGAGTAGCCATCTAGCAATGAAATGCGGTTAGATCCAGAGAAACACTTTAGAATCTACTCCATGGATGGTAATGGGTGGTGATCTTTCATGGATGCCCTATTTAGGTCCCTAAAGTCAACACATAACCTTAGTCCCCATTCTTTTTTCTAACATGAACAAGATTGTATACCCAAATTAGTATGTTTAATGGGATATGTGATACCACTCTCTATTATCTTAAGAAATTCCTTATGGATGAGTGGCTCTATGGTGTGTTGAGAAAGTGTATACCTATACTTAACTGTGATCTTATTGATTTCTCTTGAATCAGTGCACATTCGCCATTCTACATTCTTCTTAGGTGCCAATACAACTGGTATTGCACATGGACTCAAAATTTCTTTGATCAAACCCTTGTTCAACAACTCATGAACTTGTCGATTGAGCTCTTCATTCTCAGTTGGTGTCAACTGATTAGGTGCCTTTTTCGCTAAACTAGCTCTAGGAATCTGATCCATGCAATGACTAATATCTCTCATCGATGGAAAATCATTAGGTACATTATCTGAAATGATCTCCTTGTACTCAGTAAGCAATTTCTCAACTTCTACACAAACTTTATCTTCTGTGTTCTTACTTGGTTTGTTAGGAATCAAAGCATAACAAATATCATTTCTTTTCAAATCCTTAACAAACTATCTACCTTCCATCAGAAAAACTTTCATAGATGTACATATCTCACCATCAGATTCTTCAACCAAAGGTAACAAGATTTGTTTCTTACCATCAACCCAAATAGTATATCTATTCACTCTTCCATCATGTATAGCATGTCTATCATATTGCAAAGGTCTACCCAAAAAAATATGACAACAATCCATTGGCATAATATCACACAACACCTTATCATAATACTTTCCAATTTTCAGATTTACAAAACATTGTTCACTCACCATTAATGTATTCTCATCTGATAGGGCTTCAGATCCTTCATTCTTTCCAAATGCAACTTTGTGATCATTTCCTTAGATGCCAGATTCTCTAAAATCCCACTATAAACAATTACCTTCCAAACTTAGTTTGCAACTCTACATCTAGTCTTGAACAAACTTTTCCTGACAGGATCTTGTTTATCTTTCTCACTCCCTAATTCCTTTTGATCATTAGATTTCCTTCCTTCTCAAGTTCATTCGGTGACTCTTCTTGCACCAAAGAATTTATTCTACTACCAAGTTTCTTTCTTGCATGT
The DNA here is from genome assembly GCA_018584345.1 of Thuja plicata. Taxonomy (NCBI): domain Eukaryota; kingdom Viridiplantae; phylum Streptophyta; class Pinopsida; order Cupressales; family Cupressaceae; genus Thuja; species Thuja plicata. The sequence goes on from MU227649.1 coordinate 11,785,909, forward strand.
GTACACTCAAAATATCTTTTTCCTTCTTCACCACAATTCTAACAAGTTCCTTGGAACTCTCTTCTACTATAACCACCTCGATATTAGTTGTTTCTTCCTTGGGATGAACTTCCACCTTTCTATTATATCTTTCCCTTATCTTGATACCTGTCTTAAATTGTCTTGTCTAGTTCAGATCTACTATTTTCACCATGAGATGTACCTCTTCCTCTAGGGAATCTACCACCTCTTCCTCTTTTCCTTTGTTCATATCTTTTGTTCAATTTATCCTCAGCTTTTAGGGAAAACTGATATGCCTCTTCATTGCTCTCCATCTTTAAGAAGTTGATCTCATCTTGTATAGAACTTCTTAATCCATTCAGATATCTTTCTATTCTTTCCACTTCATCTTCAACATGTCTAGATCTCATGTCTAATCTATAGAATTCCTTGGTGTAGTATTTTATTGAGCTATCTTTCTGCTTCAAACTTTGCATTCTCCTAACTAGGTTAATCTCATAATCACAAGGTAGAAACTTGTCTTTCAATTTTTTATCATCTTGTCTCATACCTTTATCTTGTCTTTACCCTTCTTCTTCTAATCCAATTGAAGATGTTCCCACCACAAGGATGCATGACCTTTCAACTTTATACTTGCAATCTTTACTTTCTTCTCCTCTAGTACATTCTCATACTCAAAGTATTTTTCCATATCAGTTATCCAATATATCAACTCATCAGAATCTAAATTTCCACTATACTCAGGAGGATTAAACTAAGGTGTGGACTTCAAACTTGTCAATGCTCATAGGAATCTATCTTCTTCTTGATCCATGACAGGTGCAAGTGCAAATTATCCTTACACTTCTTCAAATTCATCATCACTAACATCTTCAAGATGTATTCCTCTATGCTAGGCTATCTAAACAACTTCCAATATTGCAGCCATCTATCTTAGCATATCAGCTAGACTTGGATCTATATTTCCTCTCCCACGAACTATCTTGAAACCCTCTACAATTGTAGGTCAGATTGAAATCTTCTACCCCACAACAATATCAAGAAACTCAGGTTAGGGCTTACAAGAAGGAACCTAGATCTCACCTTTTCTCTGTGTTGATGGGACTTTGTGACCAGTCTACCAATAGAGATAAGTTGTCACCAGGTACCGGGGTACCGGCCAACTTTACCTATAAAGTTTGTTCGGGGAATAAATTCTCTAGGCCATCAAGCATGTGAGAGTCAGGTCTCGACGGTGCAGGAGCTAAGTTGGGAGTGTGACTATTTTGTTCAGGGGGATAGCTGGTTTTCTTGGCTTGTCTTCTTTGTGTATTTTGGTAAGTTGGGGTTTTCTACAAGCATTTGGGCTATCAAAGAAACTTCAAAAGATATGCCAGGGTTAGAAGTATTCCATTCTACCTATAGTTGTCCAAATACATTTACAACATCAACCAAGCTCTAACATGCTACACTAAAATACTGAATGCAAAGAGAACCATCAGTTCATACATATTCAATAGCGAGGGGAAAAGAAGGTCATTAATCTACTTTAAAACATTAGACCAAGGGACATTAGAAACATACAGCACAAAAGAGTATGAACTTAGAGATCAAAAGACCAACAAAAGCATTGCAAGAATCCTTCCTTCTTCATTAATGGTTTTCCAGTGAGTACTGGTGCGTACAACAATGGCTCTAAGGGAGTATCTATCTACTGAGAACTTCTAAGAACTAAGGAGCATCAAGCTCTGCAACTACTAGAAATGAAATTTTGAAATGCTATAGCAATGGACTACAAAATCATCAATTTTGTCGACCCTTGGAATGAGGTTAGATTTATTATTTATACACATGTTTTCCCTAAAACTAACCTAACTTATCTTTACACTCAACAATAAAATACAATTTTTGATGGCCAGTACTACCTGCACCACGCTACAACAACCTTGAAGAGAGCAGAGGTCTAACATGTCAGAAGAATGAGACAAGAAAAGAGGTATGGAAGAATCAGCCTTGAGAAGAGAGCCAGAGGGAGAATAGAAGAAATCTGATCCCCCAAGGATTGAGGCTACATGCCTCATCAATGAAACAGTGGCTCACTATCTCCAATGTGCCAGGTGTTTAATGCTAGAGTGGCACCTTGGGAAGACCATTTGTCAGAACCATCTCTCAAGTCGATGTGCATTATTGGGGTCACCTACTTTTTGAAATCCTTATTAACTACCTGATAATCACCAGTTGGCTCTAGGGAAACTGGATGCGGGTCATCAAAGAATGCAAAATTTACTGGATCTGAGACTCTAGAATCTGGGAGCTTTCTCTCAAAGAATAAATAATTTTCAAAGTATACCCTGCTGATGAAAACCTCTGGAATCCAAAGGACCTTATTACTCCTTACTATTTTTGAATGTTTCCAGGAGCTAGGTGATTCCATCCTCATCAATGTCCTTGAGGCCAGCCCAGTGGTGCTTGGCCACCTCCACCTATTCGCCCAGATCCAGAGTATTTGCCTTGAATTCTATGGCCATTTTTGTCGTGTCATGACCCTAGAGCACCATGCATGTTATATGTGTCATTTTTACTCCATCCATTCCCTCTGGGGATTGGTATCAAGACTCCATTAGCTCAAAAAAATTTCCCATGACATATTCCTCTGGAGTACATGTTTCAGTACTAAAGGGATCAACTCCCAAAACCTTTGAAATAAATGCCTTGTATAAATTTAAAGAATAGTCCACCTCCAGGACTTTGTCCCGTAGGGTCCCTACCAATTGCTTGATTATCTCTAATGTGAGATAAAGTTTGGAGTGTTGGGTCTAGACAAAGTCAAAGGACTCCTCCCCCAAAATTCCAACCTCAGAAACAATTTCCCCTCCAATGCTCATGAGTTCCCCTAATTCACCTATCCATGCCTTGTATTTCTTGATCTCCCCCTCCCAGATGGAGATGGTAGTTTTGGCCTGGTGTAAAACATTGCTGGTTGCGTACAGGTTTGGGAGTGTGGCCACTAGGAAATGTCAGATGTTTCCCACTTGTTTAGCTACCCAATCATCAACTATCTGTGCTTTTCTCTTCATTCCTCTAATCTCATCTATGTCACCTTATGGGAGTAATTCCTCGGATGTGGAAGCTTTCAGGGGAATGGAAGTGATGGGCTATGCAAGCTCTATCAATAGCCCAACAAGATTTACATTCTTTTCCTGCTCTTCTTTGAATTTCTGGGCTTCCTTCTTTTAGCGGGCTTCTACCACCTTGGCTACTTCTTTTAGCAGGTCCAACTCACCCTGCTTTCCCCTCTTCCCTAGAGATATCTCCATGATTGCATAATATTTGGCCTTTTTTGTCACTGTGTCTACCTTTGGGGAGGTGTTGCGACTACCGCAACTGTGTCTCCACCCAGCCTAGTCTGGAGGGTATGGACTGTCTGGGCTTTCTTCACCTTAGGGGGATTTTTCTCTTGTGCCATCATCTCTGCCAAAGAGAGACGAACCTTGGCCTATGCTGGGGCCTTCCTTTTTCTAGAATCCACCAACTATTATGGTGGTAGGGGTGGCCTTGCCTCCAGAGTTTGATCCTGTAAATCCCCTCTGGGGTTCTATTGCGCGTCATCGGTGTTTTGAGTCTCTTCAGACTCTTTTCCTATATCCTTGGGTTTACTAGAATTATCCACCTTAGTGGCATTAGTATCATCCTCCCTGGTGTCCATGTCTTTAGAAGTATTAGATTTTATATCTATATTTTTGGGTTTCTGCCCCTCACCATGCTGTTGTTGTTGTCTTTCGTCGGCTCCTTCTACCGAAATGTTCTCCTCTTTTGGTGTATTTTCTAGAGTTGGTGGAGGTATTGGGCCAAGATTTGGTGTTTGGGCTTCTTTTATTACCTCACCAAAGGTTACCCTCTTTGGGGTAGGAGGCAGCGTCTAAAGCATCGTAGCTGAGATCACGGTTGCTCCCGTAGGTCCGATTCTCTCAGTAGTGGCCAATTGCTCTTTTTTATTTGCCTTTCCTTCGCAATGTTGGTCTCTGGGACCTATATATCCAAAACATTGGAGATATTTATCTGTTCTTTCTCCTTCTCCCCTTCTTCCCTACCTTCCTACCCTATGGAAGCTTCTTTCTCCTGGTTCTACTTTTCAGCAGGAATCACCACTTCCTCCTAGGAAGCTATCTCCTCTGCTACCTTCCCGATATCCCCTTTTAGTTCTACAAGCTCATCTACCCTGAACATGTTGTAAAAGTAATTGTGTGGAGGGGAGGTCTCCGAGGGATCTTCAGGTTGATTGTCCAACTCCAGAGAGTCCGAGGAAACAATCTGTATTTTAGGGATGTTGGGCATCCCAAGGTCTGGCTCCACCTTTGGTTGAGGTCTACTTGTCTTTTTCTTCTTTCTCCTAGTTACCAAAGGGGATCGGGCATCCACCATAGCTGCTCTCTCTTCCTCCGCTCCGGTCCCTACTGCTTGGACCATTAGTTCTACAAGTGAGGGAGAAGTGGAAGGGAAGACTGGTCTAACCATAATAGTTGGGGTGGCCAACCGGGTGATTAACTTTTCTTTCATGTATTGGGATGCCGCTAGAGTTTTTTGCATTTGTTCCACTATGGGAACCATGGCTGGGACTTGAGATGGGGTCCCCATTTTCCTCTTTCCTCTGTCCTCACCCTGTGAGGAGGTTTCGGCCCTAGAAGTTGAACCCCACACAAATGGGCCAATGTTACATGTACTTCTTGGGCATGCCCTTTTGAAATACACATGACTATGCTCAATCACATCATGGGTAATGTCTTCTATTGTTGGACCCTCCTGCGCATCCCAATCCACCGGAGGGAGAGCCATCTTATCTACTCCCTTTTCTTTATATTGCAAGTCCACTGTGCAACTGGTATCCAAAACATCATCCAGGAACTTTCAAAGCTTGAGCCTCTTCATTATTCCCATTGTCTTCCGGATGAAATGCTAGTTCTAGACTTCGAAGTCATCCTAGCAGTCTTCCAAAAAATCTTCCATGTGAAACTCATGGGGGTCTGATACCCGGGGAAGTGTCATCACTATTTTTCCTAGCGGATCAAAATTCTTCGGCTCTAGATAAAACTTTCCTAGCCCCAGACTTTTGAGTTCACTGTCCACCTCCTTTTCCATGGCCAGGCTATAAGAGTAGTTCCCACAAGTGATTGGGAATGGGACATTTGTCACCTTCTTCACTGTGAAGAGAGCATGCAGTTCTAGGATCTACCTACAATATTTTAAAAGAATTATTTTATTCCCATAATATTTGGGTAATAAATAGGGTTTCTTGGAGAACCCAGTCACCTAAATGTATGTATGTTAATAATACTGAATGTAATAATAGCCATAAGTTCTGACCAAGTCCATTGCTTCTTTGGAGAGCCGATATCTGGCATCTCAAGTAGGTGTGAGGAGGTTGTAGTAAATGAAGGCATCATTCACTCGGTGGAAGCTGAGGAAACTAGTTTTTCATTGGATCTGTGGGAAGTAATCCTAGGGAGTATTCTAGCCTGTGCCAGTTCCGAGCACACCTGCTGTGAGTAATCACTAGGTCACGGGGCATTGTTGTGATAGTGCCCACAAAACATAAGATGTCATGTAGAATTTGGAGGACTTGGTAACCTAGAGATGTTGGGATTCCACATTATTTGCAATGATAGTGGCCCAATCAAAGTTTTTCTTGCCAGAGGCAATGCCCAACAAGAAATACTACATCCATGCCGAGAATTCCTGAGCATGGGGCTATCCAAAGACCCTGCATAGTGTGATGATCCCCATCCATATGATTTCTTTAAATTCTATTTGGGGGATCTCCAGCTTCATCTTTTGAAATCTTTCCTTGGCACCTTAAGCCATTTTTTATTGAGATACTGTCGGGCCATGTGTTCTAACTTCTTAAATTCTTCCAAGACCAGAGCTCAGGTGAGAATGGCTACATTATCAAATTGGGGAATCCCCAGTCCTACCTAAAAAGTCATAGCATCTAGAGACACCATAGGCATTGGGTATCTGGTTGGGAGTGGGGCAGAGAGCATCACAGCCTGGACGGTTGTATTATAGTTTCCCGTCAAAGTGAGAATGAGCTCTAGGGCTTGCATGGAGCAAGGAAAGAAAGGAACTTTGAGGATCCCAGAGTTGGCCACATTGAGGGCCAATGGATTTTTGGTTGTCCATTTTATGAACATCATTTTTACCAGGGCCTGCATTTTGGCCCACATTCTGACACTGGTGTCGATGATCAACTGAAGTTTGGAATCAATCATTGATCCCACAATGGTGTCTCCCTTCAGATACTTCATTATCAATGGGAGTTTTTCCAGGGCCTTCTCGGCCTTTGTCTAGAGGGCTGCCCAGGTGGCAGTGGTAGTGGGGAGATCTGAACTCTTGGGTGGAGATAATTCAGATGGCTCCAACATGATTGGTGAGTTTAATTCTGGAAACCTGCAAAATGGTGTTAGTAATAACTGAGAGGGGGGGGGGGGGGAANTGAGTTTAATTCTGGAAACCTGCAAAATGGTGTTAGTAATAACTGAGAGGGGGGGGGGGGTGAATCAGTTGCCTCAAAAATGTATCCTTTAAACTTTAATCCACCAATTAATACACCTCATATTATTAATTCCCTACAAGATGTATGCCTTTGAAATACTTGAAATAAATAACTGTCTATCGGTTTACCTTGTCTGTCCTTATTCTCCTTGATTACCAATAAGAAGTAAAACTCATTTACTGATACTCAGTAAATATGTAGATTATACCAATCAATCTAGAAATGCATATGTGAAATGTAAAACAATAAAGTAATAAACCATACACACATAACACATGGATTTTAACGTGGAAACCCAGTTAAGGGAAAAACCACTGGGACCAGTACCCCAAATTTTCACTCTTCTGAAGTGAGCCTTGTTAGGAGCCAACCTTGTTAAAGGTTACAAACACACAGTTAAGTGCAACCTTGTTAGAGGATTTTTATACATAGGTTGTCACTTAGTATCAAGCATCTACACTAGCATCCTTGAATCATCCTTTAGACTGTCAATAGGCTTTATGCTAATCTTACTACCATCCTTGAATTAGCCTCCTTCTTAGACTATTAATAGGCTTTAGGTAAGACCGCTACTACTATCATGAATCAACCCTTTTGGTAATCTATTAGGATATACCTCAATTATAGAAGACGGTTAAGTCCTACTCTGTTAAGAGACTTAATGCTTCAATGGTTAAACTGAAACACAATGACCTATTTCTAATGCAACTTTGAATTGCAGATATTTAGATCTATTTGTGTACTTTACCTCTTTGATCAATGTATTAATTCAATTCCTTTGTACTTCACTCTTTCTACTCTGTGATGCTGTGCTTCACTGTTCATCGGTGTCTGCAGAATTTTTTAGCTCTCCCTTAGCTTGATTGATTAGGACTGTATGAAGTATATCCTTCACCGGTTTCTCTTTAGCATCTTCTTTCAATTCACTCCCCTGTGTATCTGAGTGCTTGTGGAAATGAATTATTCTTGTCTCTTATATAGACATGATTTTCCTTGATTTTTAATTCTTGGCGTGAAAAACAATCCAGCCAATTTGTTTACGACTTTAACTCCTGATTTATCTCATAGTTATCTTCTTTCCAACTGTATAAATCAATTACTTTAACTGTGGTCAAATAAAAAAAATAAAACAACTAGTTAAGTCTATCTTTAAGCTCTACCAGCTAGATATTTTGTCATTTTCTGATCTCTATATTCTGTCAGTCAATTCTACAGTTTGTCACCGGTGACAACTGCCAATTCCATCGGTGCAACTTCAGTTAGCTTCAGGATCTCCATCCATCAGGCATCATTGGATCTTTCTCATCAAGCAAATGTGTTTTCAACTCATCAGGCATCCTATGATTCTGCTTCATCGAGAAACACTGTCTTCTGCTCGTCGGGCATCACTGTGACTTTATCTCTTTCTTTACTGGTGGTGTGCACTCCATTGGTGTTGTCTGTCACTTAGTGAATACATGAATTTTATGTATTGCTGAAGGCATAATCATTGTTCCATTGATTCTCTGAAGTCTTTGGCATTATGTATATGACCGTACAGATGATATCAAGTTGACATCAATGACAATACAAACTATTAACTGATTTAATTTCTTGCATCATCTTCAACTTAACATTATCAAACATTCAATCAGTTACATGTCATCAATATCTCCCTTTGGCATTGATGGCAAAACACTATATTATCACACTATACTATTTCTAATACAATATGAAATATAATTGTTGAGATTCATCAAATTACCAAATAGTTTGTTTTGATAACTGAAAAAATGTCTGACTGCCAATAAGCTTAGTGTTAGCTTAGATTTGATTCTTGCAGCTTTCTCTGTTTCTTCTTCTGATGTGTTGTGACCTCTGATTGTGTCAATTTCTCTCTTTTGAATTTTCTGCTTCTTGATGTCACTGTCTTTTATCTGCAACTTTTGTACAAATACTCTCCCTATGGATATGATCTCTCCCTATTTGGAGTAATCTGATAATGAATAGTTTTTGATGATAATATGGATACATTCTCTCCCTTTGACAACAATGCCAAACAAATATTTTACAAACATCTGACATTCTGTCAAACAATATCTTCTATCCATAATATATTCCTTGAATTTCCCTTATCCATC
>MU227649.1:11799413-11811657 GCA_018584345.1 Thuja plicata
TATCTGGCATCTACGCTACCATCCTTGAATCAGCCTTTAGACTGTCAATAGGCTTTATGCTAATCTTACTACCATCCTTGAATTAGCCTCCTTCTTAGACTGTCAATAGGCTTTAGGTAAGACCGCTACTACTATCATGAATCAACCCTTTTGGTAATCTGTTAGGATATACCTTAATTATAGAAGATAGTTAAGTCCTGCCCTGTTAAGAGACTTAATGCTTCAATGGTTAAACTGAAACACAATGACCTATTTCTAATGCAACTTTGAATTGTAGATATTTAGATCTATTTATGTACTTTAACTCTCTGACTAATGTATCAATTCAATTCCTTTGTACTTCACTCTTTCTTCTCTATGATGTTGTGCTTCATTGTTCATCAGTGTCTGCAGAATTATTTAGCTCTCCCTTAGCTTGATTGATCAAGACTATATGAAGTTTATCCTTCACCAGTTTCTCTTCAGCATCTTATTTCAACTCACTCCTCCATGTATTTTAGTGCTTGTGGAAATGAATTATGCTTGTCTCTTATATAGACATGATTTTCCTTGATTCTTGATTCTTGATTCTTGGCATGAAAAACAATCTAGCCAATTTGATTTATGGCTTTAACTCCTGATTTATCTTGTATTTATCTTCTTGCCAACTATATAAATCAATTACTTTAACTATGTTCAAATAAAACAAATAAAACAACCAATTAAGTCTATCTTTAAGCTCTGCCAGCTAGATATTTTGTCATTTTTTGATCTCTCTGTTCTGTCGGTCAATTCTACAGTTCGTCACCAGTGACAACTGCTAGTTTTGTCAGTGCAACTTCAATTAGCTTCGGGATCTCCATCCATCAGGCATCATTGGATCTTTCTCGTCGGGCATCCTGTGATTTTGCTTCATTGGGCAACACTATCTTCTGTGTGTCAGGCATCACTGTGACTTTATCTCTTTCTTTACCGGTGGTGTGCACTCATTCGGTATTGTCTGTCACTTAGTGAATACATGAATTTTATGTATTGTTGAAAGCATAATCATTGTTCCAATGATTCTTTGAATTCTTTGGCATTATGTATATGACCATACAGATGATATCAAGTTGACATCAATGACAATACAAACCATTAACTGATTTAATGTCTTGCATCATCTTCAACTCAACATTATCAAACATTCAATTAGTTATATGTCATCAAATGGGATGACTGTTAGTATTATACAAAACAAAGCATTATTCCATATTCTGGAGACTTTCACCACCATCCTTCATCTCTTCCTGAAAGAATGTTAGTTCATGTCAAATCCCAAAAAATATATACATATAATAAGAATGACTTAGGAATTTGACCTCTATCCGGGCCTTCGGGGATTCCTGCACATGTGATGAAAGTGAAATAAGGACTGAATGAAGACCTAAGATCTAAATTTTGAAAAACCAACCATTGCATGATGTGGTCAGAGGTTAGTCGTACTAGGCTAACGTGGGGGGGGGTCACATGGCCATGAAAAAATGGGAGTTATGATATTAACATCGACAACTATTCGAACACGCAAGGAAATGACTACCAATTGGGCCAAACTTGAATGCTTGCATGGGAACTTAATCTGCCATTAAGACTAACTTGATGGAGGAGAGAGAAAACTATCATGGCTCAAACTAGTGAGGTGCCGAGTTTGAACCAGGCAGCCATCTTTTTTGCATGAGCTCCACATTTAGGGTTTTTTTTGCATGGAGCGCAATGAGATCGCCACTAGATAGTGTAGGATATACAAGGAATATAAAGATAGAGACAAAGCACACACGAGGGCTGAAGCATGACTCGCAAGCTGGCCAAAAACACACATATATACAGATACATATAGGAAGATTACATAATTTATAGAATACACACAATATACAGAGGCACTTACAGTATTCCACAACAATGTACAAAATATATACTAAGCTAAAATTGCATAGAGGGTGGACAACCCTTTGGTAGAGCCAACCCATCAACAGGAGGTGACAGGAAAGCAAAACCAGAGACAGGAGATGAAAGAAAAAATGAAAAGAAAATGAGACAAAACAAGTGAGAACTAGAAAACCAAAAAATAGAAAGAAGAGAGCCAAAAGCCTACCTGGTAACATAGGGAATGTAGGAAAGATGAGCATAGGGGCACTATGCAACAATTTCACCTTCAAGAAACCATGAGCAAGCACTGCAAATCACTGTTTAATCAACCACTAAACATAGGGAGTAAAACAATGTTTAATTCGCCTTAATCGCCTTAAAATTGATCTGAGTGCTCTGAGTGTTTGATCTCAGTAAATGTGAAAATGATAGGTAACTTCTATTTATACCCTTAGGGTAAAAATGTGTTTCTTTCTCTCCACAAACTCTAGAACAAGCAAACCTTCGGACTTCGAGCCTAGGGATTCCATGTAGCCACACCTTCCCATGAAAGAAGACATGATGATAGAGAACCCCGAAGTCTAGAATTTGGTTGACTCAAAAGAACAAACAAACTCTGGGACTGGGTCCTAGAGACAAAAGAAGACAGAAGCAAAAGAAAAACAACCCTTGTGGGAGAAAATCCTGGAGGGAAACAAAGGAAACAAAAGAAAACAAAGGAAAGAGAAAAAGTGCAAAAAAAGGGGGGGGGACCTAACATTTTGCCTACAAAATGTAGGGACAGGTATGTAGGGCATAACACTCTAATACCACCTGATGCAAGGAGGGTATGGAGAATAGGGGATGAAGGCACCCCAGTTATCCAAACCAACTTCCAGAACAATACGAAAGAAATAAAATAGAAAGGGAGAGAAGAAACAACAAAACTTATATTAATTCATAAAACTTATTACGTGTCGGGCTGTAAGGACTTCTCAATTTTGGCCATATACATTCAGATATTCAAAGGATAATCTTCATACATGAAAATTCATAGACCTTCCATCCAAATGCTAATCCTTGATCTACTATCTCCCAAAAACTATCAATCTAAGAATAGAAAACCAAATATATACAAGAGTCCAACAAAGAGGTCGACACTCATATCCTAAAGATCCAACCTAGGAAATAGAAAAGACCAATAGTTAGGTCCACACACATCCCAATGAGAGATCCCACATTAATTATGGTGGGGAAATTAAATGCAGAAGTCGCCTAGAAGATCCAACTCGGTAAGAATTTGACCGAGTAACAGGAACAACTCCGTGAAGACCAACCAAGCCATAGAAATGACTCGGTAAGAAGGTAATAGAGAAACATAGACAACTTGGTGAAGACCAACTAAGAAGCCAAAACATCCACTGAGACCCGTCGGTAAAGAAAGACAAAAGAAGTAACCAAGCCCGAGCACCGAGCAAAAATAGTTACCGCGCACTTTACCGAGCAGCCTCAAACAAACTACTAAACTAAAATAAACATACTTTTGGTTGATTAGGATTTCCAAGGAGCCCAAGATGTTGCTGCATCATATATCTATTGATGCTAATATCGATAAGGGAAATAAATTTTTTGCACCTCAAACCCAAAATTTGCAAATATATACTAATCCTTTACATCTCATTCAACCAATACTATTGTGCAACCTTCTTCTACTACAAACATTATTTATGATGATAAAGTTGAAGAAGCCAGCCATGTTGTCAACCATGTTGGCCATATCCAACCTAAACCTTTACCTCAGCCTCAACGTTGCGGTTGCATCACCTTTGATCCTACTGAAACAATTAAAGCACCTGATGGTCCTCTTTACATGGTGATTATTATAACTGAAGATCATCTTTTTAGTAGACATTTTCAAAAGGATTCCTATAATAAATCTGATCTCTTAATTCAAACTTTCAATGGTTTCCTTTACCCTCCTCATGGTTCAATATCTTTTCCTATGGACCTTTGTGATAAGGTTTTTAATACTACCTTCATTGACATTCCTACCTCTAATTAATTTCAAGTCAAGCTTGTTTGTCCTTGGTTATCCTTCATGCAAGTCGTAGCTTCTCCTATTCACAAATGTCTTAAATTTCCTCACGATGGGGAGATCATGACCATTAACCATAGTCTTTACAATACTTCTAGGCCTCGAGACTGTGTTGACCTTGATTTATTTTGGCATTTTGTACCTCAATCACCTCCTACTCGTCCTAATTATATTTTCCAATCATACCAAGCCTTCAAAGCCAAGAAGATTATTGAACTTAGTAAACCCAAAGTTGATCCTAGTCATGGTCTTCTTCCTATACCACCAATTCCTACGTTTATCAACTTCTCCACCTCCTATTCTACCACCTAAAGAAGAAAAGGAACCTATGTTGATTGATCTTGCTCTAGCTCAAATATCTAGCAAGACCAAACATAACCAACATACTCATGATCATCATCGCAAACGTCAAGCTAGAGCCCGTGCACATATATCTCAAAATTCTTCTTCACCTCATACACCTCTTGCTTTAGTTTCCTTAGACCAACCCATGCTTGAACCTATAGAGGAAGTGAATAATATGAAAGTTCAAATGGATAAACATGATGATTCTATTTGTATCTTAGATTCTATTACAATTAATATTGATGAAGAAGATACTCTTGATGATGACGTTATTAATACTAAAAAATAATATGCACGTTAGTGATTCTAATGATAATGAGACTATTGATCTTGATTATAATTATTTGTTAGCTATGCTTTCACAACAATTATCTATTGCTACTAACCCCAAACATAGTGACCTTTCTTCACAAAAGGGTCCTTGTTTGGCTATAGTTCCCTCTGTTGTGCTCAATGTTTCTCCTCTTGTGAGTTTCCCACCTTCACTAAACACTATGCATCAAGATGGTGGGGGCAGACTATACACTTGACTAGCTCCTCTTGTACCTAGTGGATCCTTTACTTTTCTTTTCTTTATTTTTTTTTGTTGAAATGTGTTTCCTCGTGATGTGTTTCTTGTTATATGTTTTGTTTAGATTTGTTTTTTTTGTCAGTAATTTCTTTTGACTAGAGCTATGAACCAGTGAGGCCACATTTTTGAGGGACCTCATCCTCAGTATATGATCGACAATATTTCCATCCTATTTGACACAAGGAGGGGGAAGGATATGGGGCCAAAGGATCTCCCAACTACCAAACCACCTTGAAGAACCAATGTGGAAGCCAAACAACACAGTGAGGGAAGAAAACACAGAGACCCTTTATATTAACTCGATCAAAGTCATTACATGCCAGGTTGTAAGGCCTTTCTAGTTTCGACCATATATTTAATGAATTACAATAAGATCTTCATACAACAGAGATCACAAACCTTTGATCTCAATACCTAAATTTTTTTTTTCTTGCTCTAAGATTGATACCTAAACTAAGAACATATAAAAGAATATATAAAAGATTCCACCAAAGAGGTTGGAATTAAAATCCATAAAAGAGACCCTGATTTAGGTCCACACAAGGAGAGACCCAAAATCAATTCAGCAATGGAAATTAAATGAATAAGTCGGCCAAAGATCCAACTCCCAAAATAAGCATCTTGGGAAACTCATGACCAAGAAATAGAGTGACTCAGGCAAAGAACAAACCAAGCAAGAGAAAATAAGCATGCCTGGGCGACATAAGAGAAACCCGAGAAAGATAAAACCCATCGGTAAGCATGATCGAGAAACAAAGAACATGCATGCCCAAGCAACAAAACTTGAGTGACAGAGACAAGCATGCCCAAGAAGCAGAACCCGAGCGACATAGAACAAAGTAAAGAAATATAAACAAACATCTTTTTTGGTTGTGCAGGATTACCAATGACCCAAGATGCTCTTGCATCAAACACCTGAAGTTACAAGAATTGATTCCCAAATCATGTATTAGGTCCAACCTGAAATGAATCCAACTTAGATTGAGAAATCCAAAATGATTCCTCAATCAGTCTATTCTTCCATTTTACCAAATATTCCATGTATTATTTTCCTCTTGTGCTTCTGCCAACTTTCTGTTTCAAAATCTTTTCAACTTCCTCCATCTGCTTCTTAGGATAATCACATGGTACTTTCACTTCTTCATCAGGTTCATGATATTCATACAAGTATGAAATATTGAATATAGGTGATATATCCATTTCATCAAGTAATTCAACTTCATAAGCATTCCCACTATCAAATCTTCTCAATATTTTAAAAGGACCAAATTTCTTCATTTTCAGTTTACCATATGTTCCAATAGGAAATCTTCCTTTCTTCAAATGAACCATTATATCATCACCAACTTCAAATGTTTTATGTCTTCTTGATCTATCCACATCATCTTTTTATTTCTTATTTCTCTTTTCCAGCTTCTGGGTATGTGCAAGATCATGAGCGGCCAAAAAGAAGTGATGTGAAAAAAATCCACTTTTCACTTGTCCAAAAGTGCATGAAAACATTTATTGACTTTTTAGTAGGCATGTGTGTCAGTACACCTGATAAACCTTGACACCAAATCACAAGGTTAATGGGGTACCTAATCTTTTTGGGTACCTGATATTTTTGGGTACCTGATTTTTTTGGTTGTTTTTTTAAATTTTTTTATAAAAAAAAATTATTTTATTTTATTTTATTTTATTGTTTTTTTCAAATGAACTTTTGTAGGACCACTTGGGAAACACTTGAGTATTCCAATGTGTCCCTAGGGTGAAAGAGGGTCCTAAGGGGTCCTAGTACACCTTCTCACACATTAGGACCCCTAGGAAGACTGCATGACCCCTTTTGAAACATTGGAATACTCAAATGTATCCCAAGAGGTCATAGGACCCCTTGGGACACACTTGAGTGTTCCAATGTGTCCCTGGGGGTCAAAGAGGGTCCTAAGGGGTCCCATTACACCTATCATGCGTTAGGACCCCTAGGGAGTCCCAATGACCCCTAGGAAGTCCCAATGACCCCTTTCGAGACATTGGACCACTCAAGTGTGTCCCAAGTGGTCGTAGGATCCCTTGGGACATAATTGAGTATTTCAATGTGTCTAAAGGTGTCATGGGGTCTTATTAGGGGTCCTAATATGTGACAAGGTGTAATAAGACCCCTTAGGACCCTCTTTGACCCTAGGGGACACATTGGAACACTCAAGTGTGTCCCAAGGGGTCCCACAACCTCTTGGGTACACTTGAGTGTTACAATGTGTCAAAAGGAGTAATGGGGTCTTCCTATGGGTCCTAACGCATGAGAATATTTAATTAGACCCCTTAGGTCTCTCTTTGACCCTCAGGGATAGATTAGAACACTTAATTGTTTTCCAAGGGGTCCTACGACCTCTTGGGACACACATGAGTGTTCCAATGTGTCAAAAGGGGTTATGGGGACTTCCGATGACCCCTTTTGAAACATTGGAACACTCAAGTGTGTCTCAAGAGGTTTTAGGACCCCTTAGGACACAATTGAGTGTTACAATGTGTTCCCAAGGGTCAAAGAGGGACCTAAGGGGTCCTAGTACACCTTATCATGGTTGTCAGACCCCTAGGAAGTCCCCGCGACCCCTCCCCACACATTGGAACACTCAAGTGTGTCCCAAGAGGTCATAGGACCCCTTGGGACACACTTGAGTGTTTTAATGTGTCCCCAAGGGTCAAATAGGGTCTTAAGGGGTCCTAGTACACCTTCTCACATGTTAGGACCCCTAGGAAGAACCCATGACCCCTTTTGAAACATTGGAACACTCAAGTGTGTCCCAAGAGGTCGTAGGATGCCTTGGGACACACGTGAGTGTTCCAATGTGTCCTCAGGGGTTGAAAAGGGTCCTAAGGGGTCTTAGTACACCTTATCACATGTTAGGACCCCCAAGAGGTCCCCATGACCCCTTTCGACACATTAGAACACTAAAGTGTGTCCCAAGAGGACGTAGGACCCCTTGCGACACAATTGATTTTTTTAATGTGTTGAAAGGGGTCGTGGGGTCTTCTTAGGGGTCCTAACACCTGAGAAGGTGTACTAGGACCCCTTAGGACCCTCTTTGACCCTGAGAACACATTGGAACACTCACGTGTGTCCCAAAGGGTCCTACAAATTCTCGGGACACACTTGAGTGTTCCAATATTTTAAAAGGGATCATGGGGTCTTCCTAGGGGTCCTAATGTGTGAAAATGTGTACTACAACACCTTAAGATACTTTGTGACCCCTGGGGACACATTAGAACACTCAAGTGTGTCCCAAGGGGTCCTATTACCTCTTGAGACACACTTGAGTGTTCCAATGTGTCAAAAGGGGTCATGGGATCTTCCTCTGAGTCCTAACATGTGAGAAGATCTACTAGGACACCTTAGGACCCTCTTTGACCCCTGGGGACATATTAGAACACTCAAGTGTGTCACAAGGGGTCCTACAACCTCTTGAGACACACTTGAGTGTTCCAATGTGTCAAAAGGGGTCATGGGGAGTTCCTATCACCCCTTTCAAAACATTGGAACACTCAAATGTGTCCCAATAGGTCATAGGACCCCTTGGGATACAATTGAGTGTTCCAATGTGTTATCAAGGGTCAAAGAGGTACCTAAGGGGTCCTAGTACACCATATCATAGTTGTAGGACCCCTAGGAAGTCCCCATGACCCCTTTAGACACATTGGAACCCTCAAGTGTATACCAAGAGGTTGTAGGACCCCTTAGGAAATACTTGAGTGTTCCAATGTGTCCTTGGGGGTCAAAGAGGGTCCTAAGGGGTCCTAGTACACCTTCTCACGCATTAGGACACCTAGGAAGACCCCATGACCCATTTTGAAACATTAGAGAAATCAAGTGTGTTCCAAGAGGTTGTAGGACCCCTTGAGACACAATTGAGTGTTCCAATGTGTTCATGGGGGTCAAAGAGGGACCTAAGGGGTCCTAGTACACCTTATCACAAGTTAAGACCCCTAGGAAGTTCCCATCACCCCTTTCAACACATTGAAACACTCAAGTGTGTTCCAAGAGGTCGTAGGACCCCTTGGAACACAATTGAGTGTTCTAATGTGTCCACGGGGTTCAAAGAGGGACCGAAGGGGTCCTAGTACACCTTATCACGTGTTAGGACCCCTAGGAAGGCCCCATGACCCCTTTCAAGGCCCCATGACCCCTTTCAACACATTAGAAAACTCAAGTGTGTCCCAAGAGGTCGTAGAACCCCTTGGGACATACTTGAGTGTTCCAAGGTGTCAAAAGGGTTCATGGGGTCTTCTTAGGGGTCCTAACATGTGAGAAGGTGTACTAGGACCCCTTAGTGCCCTCTTTAACCTCCGGGGACACATGGGAACACTCACATGTTTCCCAAGGGGTCCTACAACCTATTGAGACACACTTGAGTGTTCTAATATTTCAAAAGGGGTAATGGGGTCTGCCTAGCGGTCCTAACATGTGAGAAGGTGTACGAGGACCCCTTATGACCCTCTATGACCCCTAGGGACACATTAGAATACTTAAGTGTGTCCCAAGGGGTCCTATGATCTCTTGGGACACACTTGAGTGTTCCAATGTGTTGAGAGGGGTCATGGGGTCTTCCTCGGGGTCTTAACGCATGAGAAGGTATTTTAGAACCCCTTAGGACCCTCTTTAACCCTCGGGGACACATTAAAACACTCAAGTGTGTTCCAAGAGGTCCTACTACCTCTTTGCACACACTTGAGTGTTCCAATGTGTCAAAAGGGGTAATGGGAGATTCCCATGACCCTTTTTGAAACATTGGAACACTCAAGTGTGTCCCAAGAGGTTGAAGGACCCCTTGGGACACAATTGAGTGTTCTAATGTGTTCTCAGAGGTCAAAGAGGGACCTAAGGGGTCCTAGTACACCTTATCCCGACCGTAGGACCCCTAGGATTTCCCATGACCCTTTTCTACACATTGTAATACTCAAGTGTGTCCTAAGAGGTCATAGGATCCCTAAGGACCCACTTGAGTGTTCCAATGTGTCCATGGGGGTCAAAGAGGGTCCTAGTACACCTCCTCATGTGTTAGGACCCCTAGAAAGACCCCATGACCATTTTTGAAATATAGGAACACTCAAGTGTCTCCCAAGACATCGTAGGACCCCTTGAGACACACTTGAGTGTTCCAATGTGTTCCCGGGGGGTCAAAGAGGGTCCTAAGGGGTCCTAGTACACCTTCTCATGTGTTAGGACCCTTAGGAAGACCCCATGACCCCTTTTGAAACATTGGAACACTCAAGTGTGTCTCAAGAAGTCATAGGACCCCTTGAGACACAATTGAGTGTTCCAATGTGTTCCCCAAGGGGTCAAAGAGGGATCTAAGGGGTCTTAGTACACCATCTAATGCGTTACAACCCCCAAGAAGTCCCCATTGTATGCACCCTAAAATGGTCGCCTAGACAATGGGCCCCCATTTTTCATTTTATCAATTTATCAAATTCCTGAATCAATGCTTTGCAACATTTTTGATTCAAATCAATTTCCTTGATCAAATCATAATTAATTCAATTATTTCAATATTTCCTAAGGTTTGATCATTTTTATTTAATTAAAAGATGTAATCTCCCTTTTAATTACATAAAATTCATCTTATTTAATTAAATTAAATTACTCCCATTTAATTAAATTAAATTCTTCTAATTTATTTAATTATAAAGAAAACCCCTCTTTTAATTAAATAAATAAAAATCCCCACTTAAAACACTTTATTTGATGAAAAATGAAATAAATTAAATAAAAATATCTTTTTTTTCACATCTTCCTAAGTGGTGGGCTTTTTGCTTTTAATGAGCACATGGATCAACCAAGATTTAATCTCCACTATTGCTTATTTATTTTTGCCTCTTAATCTCAACTGTTCACTTTCCTATATAAGGAAACCTCTCCTTCTCATTCTCATATAGAATTTTTAGGTATTGTTATGTTGCAGGTTTGGAGAGCAATTTTGGAGGAGAGTTTGAGCACTCAAGCTTGGATATTGCAACTTCTCTCTTCTTGTCTTCTTCTTCTTGCATCTATGGCTATTCATGTAGATTAGATTCATAGTAGATTAAATTCATATTTTCTTCCATAGATTAAGCTTGCATATTTCCTTTTATAGATTAATCATTCATTGTTATCATATATATTAATTTCCTTTTATGCATTGTTATCATATAGAATAGATTTCATTTTCATGCATTGAATCTCTCATTTCATGGTGTACTTTCATAGGCACAACTAGATCAATCTGAGGACCTTCATCACAAACTTTTGCACTCCATGACTAGGGAGCTATGATTCAATATTTTAGGCCTCATTCTTGAGCAACCTTTGATGGAATGACCCATAGAAGTGTGACACATTTTTAGCACACATTTTTGGCACCCACCGTGGAGCATGATGCTCCTGATTTCCCTTCATTTTATTTAGATTTTATAATCTTTACATGGTTATTTTATTGAAGTTTTTCAAGCCTAACCCTTGTGCAGGATGAGTTGAAGACAAAACCTAGGGTTTTTTGAAAGATTTGATTATATCTCCCAAACGGCTTGGATTTTTGGTCTAAATTTTTTTTTCCAAGTTGGAATTGGGTCATAGGTATCTTAGTTTGAAAATAAGATTTTTTGGATCATTTTTCTATGATTTATAATTTTTTTACCATTTTTCATGAAAATTCACTTCTGGTCGCAAATCAGCAAATTTTTTAGAAAAATTTACATTTCTGAAAAGATCTTGGAATTCTACTAGGGGTGATTCTCTGTGTTTGTTTTTTTATGACAATTAATAGATTAAAAATCCAATCTTTAAAAATTGGTCTATTTTGATAAATAGGGTCCCTAGGGCACAAATCAAAAAATATTGCTAAAAATTTTACATTTTTGGAAATATCTCTATTTTTTAACAAGAGTCCCTTCTTTGTATTTCTATTTTTAGGGCTGAAATCATAGCAAACAAATCAGATCTTGTTGACTAGGTCAAAAATCAAAATTAAAAAAGGGCATTTAATGATTAGCTTGCACTTATTTTTCACATAGTTCAATACATGATGTGAGTTATCATTTGGATTATTTGCTGGTTATTATTGCTCCTAAAAATTGATTTTCAGATCTAACCCTAGGGTTTGTATAACTTGAATATACATTGCATATCTTGTTTGCTTGTTTGCTTGTCTTGCTTGTTGAAGAGTTCGTGGGGATTGCTTGGACTTGCATGGATAAACAACAAAACACTCGCATTGCTTTGGATTTGAGGTATTTTGTTGCATCTCTATAATATTTGGATTTTGGAAATAATAATGAACATCTCATGTGTTTAGCTTGAGTGTTTTCTTGCTTTCATAGATCACATTTCCAATTGGTGCTCTAAAAATGGACCTAGA